>NW_020872116.1:22500-35000 GCF_003789085.1 Penaeus vannamei | reverse complement strand
TGAGAACGAATAAGATAATAGAAACAATGATAATAATGATAACAGTAATAACGATAATGACAACAATGTTAATAGTAATGATAATAATAGTAATGAATACAGTGGTAATAATAACAGTAATGATGATAAATGATGATGATGGTGAGGATGATGTTAGCAATAAGAATGAAAATACTATTAACAATGATAATAATGATAATGATGATTATGATAACAAATAATATTGATGATATTGATAATTATGAAAGTAATAATAGTAATAACAATAATGGTAATAATAATTACAATAATAACAATTATGATAACAATAATGATGATAATAGTAATAACTGTAATAGTAATAATAACAATAATAATAATGATAATAATAATAATGATAACAATAATAACAATAATGATAATAATGATGATGGTAATAATGATAATAATTATAGTGATAATGATAATAGCAACAATAATGATAATAAAATATGATGGTGATGATGATCATAATCTTAACAATAATAATAGCAATAACAATAATAATGATAATAATGATAATAATAACAATGATAATAACAATAATAATGATAAAGATAATGATACCAAAATCATTATTGGCAATAATGATAACGATGAAAATAATGATGATAATAATAATGATGATGATGATGATGATGATGATGATGATGATGATGATGATGATGATGATGATGATGGTAATAATAATAATAATAATAGACAATGATAATGATGAAAATAATGATGATAATGATAATAATAGTCATGATAATAATGATAATAATGAGGATCATGATAATGATGATATGATGATTATTAATGTTATTATCATTATTGTTTCAGCTTATGCTCTAGCTGCTGGAGTTGCAGTCTTCTAGGCGCGTCACACCGAGCGAGCGCGGGCTAACAGGAAATCTCTCTCTTACATCTCTGACACCTTCCTCAGGATCCTTGCAGGTCCTAACAAGGCGGGTCTTTTGCATAGCTCCGACATCGCCCGCTACGCCCAAGTTTTTAATCCATCTGACAGTTTCTTTTATCACACTCCCAAGGGCGCCCGCAACCACAGGGACAACCTGCACGTTCCTCAGTTGCCACACTCTTCCAATTTCCCTCCGCAAGTCCTGTTAATTCTCTACCTTTTCTCTTTCCTTCTTATCAATCATAGCAATGTCTGGTCTTCTTGCTTCTGTCACACTGTGTCCTCGTATGCTCATATCCCACAGCAGTTTTACATCTGCGCTACATTACATAGCTACTATTTTTATCCATATCATTATTTTTTATTATTATTTTTATTGCCATTATCATGCTTATTATCATAATTGTTTCTATAATTGTTTTCATTATCATTATCATTTTTTTATTTTTTTTATATTATTATTGATAATAATAATAATGATAATAATAAAAATGATACTTTATTATTATTATTATTATTATTATTATTATCATTATTTTTATCACCATTATATTATATCATTATCTCATTATTATTTAATTTTTTGTTGTTATTGGCCTTTTTATGACTATCATTGTTATTACTATCATTTCATTGTTATTATCATTATTATTATCGTTGTTATCACTGTTATTATTGTTGTTGTTATTATTATCATTATCATCATTATTATTATTATCATTATTATTATTATAATTATCGTTATCATTATTATCATTCTTATCATTATTGTTATTATCATTATCATCGCTCCTATCATCCTTATTATTGTTACTGTTACTACTACTATTATCATTATTATGAATATCATTATGATTGTTATTACTATTATTATCATTACCATTATCAGTATTGTCAATGTTATTAACATTATCATTATTATAATTGTTATGATGATAATAATGATAGTAATATGAGAAAGACACTATGACAAACAAAAGGATTAATATATATCTCTATGAATTTCTTATCCTGTGTGTTTGAAGAAGCAATACAGCCAAAAAGCCTTCGGCATATTCGTGTTTTTTCTTGTTCTTCCCTTCGCTGTTCCATTTGCAAAACGGGATTATGCAAATGAAGATTCTTTGGTGTTTTCAATTCAGTCTACTGAATATCGAATATTCTAACTCGTGCCAGCAGCTTTATTCATATAGTGTGATCTTAATCATGCAATTTATTGATTATCTGGAATCCACAGTTAACAGTAAATGAACATGAACAATTCACATTTATTTTATCTGGATTTAGTCTGCAGTAGTCAGTGAAACAGGCAGTGGCAGGTAATCTGATAAACAAATGGTCGTAGTTTGAGGGACTGCCATCTGCTTTGCCAAAGCTATTTGTAATTGGAGGGCTGTTTGTCATCTTACTTGAATTATCATTTTGTAATATGTTTATTACTCTCATGACATTATCATAATCATTACCATAATCAGCACGTTAATCTAAACCAACAAAAAACAGCCATCATTCCCGTTACCTAAATAGCCATTACTGTCTTTATGTCTGTCATACCTTGACCATCTCAACTCTCACATAACATTTTCAGCCTACAACCATAATATTCACATGGTTATCATTCATCAAATCATTACCGTGTATTATCATCACAATAATCGGGGCTGACATTTCACCTTATCTTCCCCGCCTTCCGTAGAGAGGAGGAAGTAGCTAAATAAAGGAGAGAAAAAACCGTAATTAACTCTCGCTTCTTGACCCTGTGCCCTTGCGGGTGACCTGGTACTGCATGTCGCGCACTTTTCTCATTGTTTCTGTTCACTGTAATTTTCATGATTCTTCTAATTTCGCCTGTTGTGTGTGTGTGTGTGTGTGCGTGCGTGTGTGTGTGTGTGTGTGTTTGCATGTGTGTGTAAATATGTATGTGTATATGTGTGTGTATGTTATCGAGGTGAGCATGTTGACGGCCGGATCGGATCAGGGGAGGCGCTGAGTATTAGCGATGCCGCCTGGAGGATCTCTGCCGCGGCCGCCACCTGGGAGCGCGAGAAGCCGATGCGGATAAAGAGGAGGAAGGCGGAATGGGAGAGAGAGAGAGAGAGGGAGAGAGAGAGGGGTAGAGAGAGGGAGAGAGAGGGAGAGAGAGAGGGGGAGGGGGGGGTCGTGGGCCGCCCACCAGCCTTGGCCGATTGTCACCAGCTGCGTCTCTATTTTGAGAATGCACTAAGATGTGTCCTGAGCATCAGGGGCGCCGTGTTTACCAAGTCGAGAGAGGCGGCCTCGCGCGCTGCCAGGGAAAGAGGTCGGCGTTGGAGAATTCGTGTTCATGCGAGTCCCTTGGGTTCCGTCCATGTTTCATATTCATTTCACACTTATTTTTTTCTTATTATCTGTTTATTTGTTGTCTTTGTGTCCATTGTGCGATTCTCTCGGTCTCTCTCTTGGCCGACTTTCTCACTGCCTCCGAACCCCCTTCCCTGAGGCCCGGTCGTCACCTCACCTTCAGCTTCATTTTCATTCACTGCTGTTGTATCATTAGCATTAAAACGTATAAAGGTCTGGCTCGACGGGTCACGCACAGCTGACATTTGAACGCCGATTACTTTGATTGCACTGATCACGCACGGGCGTCCCCTCCCTTCACTTCTTATTGATTTTAGTGTTTATTTATTTGAAATAACACTCAACTTGATAACCGAGACCAAAGCGATGTATTTCCAGTAGTTTTCATGCATTTCTTTTGCTCTCTTTATATCTGCCGCCATCTGACTCGTTATGTTTAGAGGGAAACGAAGGAGCGGAACAAACACCTTGCCGCTTCCCAACTCCTGCCTCTCGATTAATATTCCCGAGATAAGCGATGAGCGTCAGATTCCTTTGTTCTTCGTTTTCCTTCTTACTAATCCGATTTTCACATCATGTCCTTTTTTCGAGACGAGCGAGACGGGTGTGTGTACATCTGTGTGGCTGTGTCCGTGTACGTGATTCTGCTGTGTACGTGATACTGTGCGTGTGCGCGTGCTCTGCCATTCCCTTTGATTTCTCTTTAGGCGAGGGCGAGGCGAAGGAAGCCAAGGGCAGGGAGGCCAAAGAAACTCTCTTTCCCGAGTGTTTATACACTATCACTCAAAGCTCGCCCTCCTTGCTCCGCGCTTTGATCTCTGCCCTTTAATCTTGCTTTCCTCTCGCCACTAACGCTTTTCTTTCGGTCTTTCTCAACTTTATGTCTGGTTTGAGTTACGCCGTCTCCACCTGCCGACGCCACCAGCCTTGGCCGGAGAGGGCGAGCCAACCCCTTTTCCTCTCGTGGCACTTCGGGCGCTGGGGCAGGGAACGCACGGGGCATACCATCTAGAGATAGTGTGTGTGCGTGTGTGTGTGTGTGTTTGGTTAGTTTCTTGGAACCACAGGTCGAAACGTCTCATAACTTGAGGTAAATTATTTTCCTGTCGCATATCACCGCTTGCGTGATCTCCTCCCGAGGAAATGTCACGAAGCGGTCGCCCTCGAGCGGTTCGTCAAAGCCGAAGAAAAGAGGATTTGCAATGACAGAAGAAGCCGAGGTCCAGCTTGGTAGAAGAAATGTTATCTTGAAATAACCATAACTATACTGTTTAAGGGTAAAATTTTAATCACAGTTTCTGATAGGAAACGGCAGTTCAATGTCAATAACAAAGAGTTCCGGACCCAAAACGCAACGCCTGTGACATCTTCCCTTTTCCTTCTTTCAAAACGAACGAAAACCGACCGGAGAAAATCGGTACGGCGTCGGCAGCTTTGAGGGCGCGACCGACTCTGGCGTCGGCTTGTTAGGGTGATGTCATAATACCGATATTCTCGCTGTCGGGGGCGCCGTTGGGGTTCTCTTGCCGGTGTGACAGCTGGGGCAAGCCCGTTTCCAGCTGGCGTTTTGAGATCCATTGCTTTTCTTTCCTCCAGAAGTTGACTTGTTTTCCCCGGCATTTCTTGGGCTTTTGGCCGCGGGGCATTTGCTGGCTTCGGTGCTGAAAAGAAGAGTTGTAATCTCTGATAAAATTGATTCTTAGTAAATTCATTTCACAATTACTCCAGCTCATTACTCGCATTAATACGATTGCCACTGGTTATACTATCACGGTTGTCGTTAAGATTTAATCATATTATCATTATCATAATAACACCAGGGAGAACAATAATGTAATTATTATGAAATCAACAATGACATTAGCACATCAGCAGTAATAATAATGATACAGTGATAACATGATAATACCGATGATGATAATTACAACGATGATGATGGTAATGATAATAATTATGACAATAGTAATGACAATAATGATAATAATGATAATGATAATATTAACAACAACAATAGTGATAACAATAACAACAACAATAATAATAATGATAATAAAAATAATAATTGTAATGATGATAATAATGATAATGATAATAATAATAGTAATAATAATCATACAAATTATAATATTAATAATAGTAATAATAATCATATAAATAATAATATTAATAATGATAATAAAGATAACAGTAATAATAACTGTGATAATAATAATTATAATGATAATAATAATAATAACAATAATGATGATGATAATAATAATAATAATAATTATTATTATTATAATAACGGTAATAATATTAATGATAATGATAATAATAATAATGATGATAATCACAATAATAATGATAATAAAAATGATCATCATAATAATAATGATAGTGATAATGCTAAGATCAATAATAGTAATAATAACAATAATGATGATAAGAAAAATGATAATAACAATGATGATAATAATAATAATAACAATAATAATAATAATAATAGTAATAACAATAATGGTAATAATAATGACAATGATAATGCCAACATCGATGAAAATGGTAGTGATGATAGCAAAGATGATGATAATGAAAATAACAATCGAAGCCTAACAAATATTTTCGAGATCGTGCGAGTCGCCTGATCGGATCGGGACGCAGATGAGCGCGCTGCTTGTGATTTTCATCCATTTCAGCGTCATACTCTTTCTCGACTTTTCTTCTTATTTTGTTTTAACGTCACCATCATCTTCTTCTGCAGACCTTAAAAAGCATGTGTGAAAGTAATTGTTTGGATGTTTTAAGAAATTATAATACACCTTCATCGAACGCACACACACACACACACACACATACACACACAAACACACACACACATACACACACATACGCACACACAAACACACNGCGATCTCAAGCTATCTGGCGAATGAAAAATTGCAAAAGTACGATCAACAATACAGAGTTGGCAAGATTCAATTCTAGAAATACCGAAGATATTGCCGTTTGCAATAGCCTCGTGATTTATCAGCTGTTGTGCGCATTAAAACGGTAAAAACGGGAAAACCGTGATTTTTTCTTCTGATTGCTATTTCCATATTTCTAAAACCTTTCACCTTTTCCATATTTCTCAAAGCATGTCAGCCACGGCACCGCGCTTGAAGGAATTCGGGGACACGGTCAGGGGCACACTGAGGGAGACAAAATGCCATGCTTAATTTCGGGTCAATTTGCCATACTGCATGTAGTGTCTTCTGGGGTTATCTGGAAAGAACAGGATGTGCGCACATCAAGTTGGCAGCGCTG
This sequence comes from Penaeus vannamei, assembly GCF_003789085.1. NCBI lineage: Eukaryota > Metazoa > Arthropoda > Malacostraca > Decapoda > Penaeidae > Penaeus > Penaeus vannamei. The sequence continues at coordinate 28,450 of NW_020872116.1, read as the reverse complement.
GTATAGAGTGCCTTTTGCCTGTTTATTCAGTGCCACCCAACGGAAAGCACGAAAAGAGGAGTGGCGCGATAATCAGCGCTGGTTTATCATCTGCTCCCACGCGCTGCCTAATGTGTATTTTGACGCATACATATAGATACACCAATACACAAGCACACACACACATGATATATATATATATATATATATANAGAAAGGAGAGGAGAGAGGAGAGGAGAGAGAGAGAGAGACGAGAGAGAAGAGAAAGAAAGACGAGACAGGAGAGGCGAGGGGAGAGAGACGAGGAGAGACGAGATGAGAGAGAGAGAGGAGAGAGAGAGAGAGAGAACCGAGAGAGAAAAGAAGAGAGAGAGGAGGGAGAGGAAGAGAGAGAGAGAGGAGAGAAAAGAGGAGAAAGAGACTCAGAGAAAGAAAGATTGGAAGAGGAAGAAAAAAAACAATAAAAGAAACAGATGGAGAATAAGAATAAGAAAAGCCCTAAAACAGGAAAAAGAAGAGAAGAAATACAAATATAAGGAACAAATAAAAGAAAGGAAGAGAAGTAAAAGAAAGAATCAAGTGTGAAAATAAGGAATAACAGAAAAAAATAGAAAGAAAGACCAGACTAAACAAGGGTAGGGAACTAGAAAAAAAGAGAAATTTAAAAAGAGGAAATGAAAAAATAATTGAACGGAAAGCCATTAGAATTGAGAAGGGAGGGAAAACGAAAAAGAAAAAGAACAATTAGAATTGGAGACAAAGATCAGGTGAAGGAGAACTTGGAGACCCAGGAAAAAAATACGATTAAAAATAAAGGGAAGTAGAACAGGGGAAAAAATTTTAGGAATGATAAGAAAAAGAAAAGGAAGAAGACGACACAATCGAAAGGAGGGGAATCATGAACATAAAGAAGGAGAAAAAAAATAAGAAAAAAAGGGAGAAAATTGAAGATGAAGCGAAGAAGAAAAAGGCAATAGAGAAGGAGAAGATGAGAAGGAGAAAAAGAAAAATAGAAGAAAGGAAAAAAAAAAGAGAAGAAGAAAAAGAGAATAGACGTAAAGAAAAATAATTACTTGATAATGAAAATAATAAAAGAAAAAAAGAAATGAATGAAGGATAACAATAATGATAAAATAACAAACATAAGAAACCAAACATAAAAGAACAGCGCAGGGAGAAGAAGAAGAAGAAGAAGAAGAAGAAAAAAACACATTTCCTCCCCCAAAAGAAATAGAAAAACCAAGCACAAATAACAAGAAAATTAACAAGAGGAAATACCCCCCGCCCCTCCCCAACCCCTCCCCCTCCCCACCCCCGCATACCCTCACCCCCCCTCCCTCCCTTCAAAAAAAAAAAAAAAAAAAAAAAAAAAAAAAAAAATTAATTAAGTATTGACTTAGCGACACAAATGAAGATCGAACTCTCGGACGTGTCACAAGACATGACGTTGTAATAACTTCAGAATTGGTTTGTATAACTTTTTTTTTTTTTGTAGTCATACCTCGAGGGATTTTTTTTTTTTTTTTTGAGTTCAGTTTTTGCACATTTTCGTGTAAGTTCGCTTTTTTTTTTTTTTAATTTTTTGTTTTTTTATTCTATTCTCTCTCTCTCCTTTTTTTTTTACTATTTTTGTTACCAATATAATTATCATTATCATTATTGCTGTTTCTTTTTATCATTGTATCATTATCACTATTTTTTTATATTATTACAATCATTATTATTGAAGATATATTATCACTACTATTATCATTATTCTTCTTAACATCATTGTGATTATTAATTATTACTATTTTTATGATTATCATCAATATTATCATCATAATTGCTATTACTTGGGCGGGTGGTGCTGCATATTTCAGTTATTATTTTGTTTATACTGTTATATTCACTCTTATTGTTTATTGTTATCACTCGCATTAATCATTTCTTACCATCACTATCATCTCATTGCTGTATATTTATTGTTATCATTTTTTTCTATCATCAATACTATCACCATTCTCACCATACTGTGTACGATTCATCATAACAGCATCAATCATTAAGTGAATTATCATTATCATCACTTTGATAACGATAATAATAATTAATAGTAATATCAGCGTTATTACCATCATTAGCACTATGATAATTTTAGAAATTATCTAACATGGAAATCCTCACCAAAATAGTTAATTAAGAATATCATACTTTTATTCGGCCTGTACTGCAATGAGTAATATATACAGGTAATGCATTAATTTTATATGATGCCATATATGGAAAATTACGATTAAAAGATGATAAAGAATGAATAATAATGGTAAAAAAAAAAATCTTTAATTGAGTAACTTATACATGTATTCTGAAATATCTATTCCACTAAAGACGATAATAAAAGTAAAAATAAAAAAATTACAAGAATATGGATACAAGGACAAGCAGATAACAGAAAAGAATAGATAAAAACAAAACAGAGAATAAACAAGAAAACAGTGGGAAAGACAATTAAAAACAACACAAGAAAAAAAAAAATAAAAAAAGAGATTCCACAAAACATCAATACAAAAGAAATATAAGAAATTAAGACCTACTCTAAAGAAAAAGAAAAAAAAAAAGATAATTGGATTTAAAAAGAAACAGGTCAATCCCCCTACCCCCCACCCTCTCTACCATCCCCTCCCCCCTCCCTCCCTTCCTTCCCCTCCCCTTCCCCCTACACACTATCTTTCTGTCACGTATACCACAGTCTTCCCCAATGCTTAACATGCCAGTACACTTCGAAGAGGTCATTAAGGCCTAAAAATCGATTCAGTTTGAGGAAAAGCGGAAACACTTTAGTTAGATGAGGAGAGAGAGAGAGAGAGAGAGAGAGACTGGAGAGAGAGAGAGAGAGAGGAGAGAGAGGAGAGAGGAGAGAGAGAGAGAGGAGAGGAGAGAGAGAGAGGAGGAGAGAGAGAGAAGAGAGAGAGAGAGAGGAGAGAAGGGGGCAGGGAGAAGAGTGAAGAGAAAGAGGGAAAGAGAAATAGAAGAGTAGTAGAGAGAAAAAAATAAACAGAGAAGGGTGAAAGGCGAAAGAGAGAGAGAGAGAGAGAGAGAGAGAGAGAGAGAGAGAGAGAGAGAGAGATGAGACGAGAGAGAGAGAAGAGAAAAGAGAAAGAGAAGAGAGAGGAGAGAGAGAGAGACGGAGAGAGAGAGAGAGAGAGAGAGAAGAGAGAGGAGAGAGAGAGAGGAGAGAGAACCTCTACTCGACAAAAAACCTAAAAAACACAAAGGAATAAAAATAAATAAATAAATAAAAATGAAAATCAATAAAATCAAAATCAAAATTCAAACATTTGAACGGCGATTAAATCCCGCCAAAAATTCCCGCCAAAAATCTCGGCCTCATCCGGAGTTATTACGCAATAACGGAAATTAAAGTTTGATATTTTGAAGGTTAGATATTTTCCGGGTTTGAGGGAGGGGAGGGAGAGGGAGGGAGGAGGCGAGAGGGGGAGGAGGGCGAGGGAGGAGAGGAGGGAGAGGGGAGGAGAGGAGGGGGAGGAGAGGGAGGGGAGAGGGAGGGAGGGAGAGGAGGAGGGACAGGGAGGGGAGGAGGGAGGGTGAGGGAGGGAGAGGGAGGAGGAGGGGAAGGGGAGGGGAGGGGAGAGGAGGGATGAGAGAAGGGAGAGGGAGGGGAGAGGGAGGGAGGAGGCGAGAGGGGCGGAGAAGAGGGAGGGGAGAGGGAGGGAGGCGAGAGGGAGGGAGGGAGGAAATGGAAGAGGGAGGGAGAGAGAGGGAGGGAGAGGAAAGAGAGGGAGACGGAGAGGGAGGGAGAAGGGGAGGGAGAGGGAGAGAGAGAGAGAGAGGAAGAAAGAATAGGGGAAGGTAAGGGGAAAGCACGGAAAAAGGAGAGGGAGGGAGGGAAGTAAGAAGGGAGGGAGAGAGAGAAGGGAGGGAGAGAGACAGAGGGACGGAGAGAGAGGGGGAGGAAGAGAGAGGGAGTGTAAGTGGGGGGAGAGGACGGGAAAAGGAGGAGGGAGGGAGAGAGGATGAGGGAGGGTAAAGTTAACAGAGAGAGGGAGAAAAGGGAGAAAAGAGGAGGGTAAGGGAGGGAGAGGGATAAAGGTAAGGGAGAAGAAAGAAGGGAAGGAAGAAAGGGAGAAGGAATACGGGAAGAGAAGGCGAAGGATAGTGGAGAGAACAAAGGAAGGAGAGAAAGTGTGAAGCAAATGATGGAGGGAGAGAAGGAAAGGGAGAGAGAGGGAGAGGGAAGGAAGAGAGAGGAAGAAGGAGGTGATGGAAACAAGGCGGAAGAGAGGGAAGGAGACAGATAGAAGGGAGGGAAAGAGAGAAGAAGAAAAAGGAAAAAAGAGAAGTGAAGGGGGGAGAAGAAAGGAAGAATGAAAAATATTAAATGTAAGGGAAAAGATGACAGGAGAAGAAGAGAGGAACTGAAAGGAGAGAGTAAAAGGGAATTGAAGGAAGCAGAGAGAGAAGGAGGAAATAAAGGAGAAAGATGGACAAAAGGAGAGTAAATATCTACCACCATCTATTCATCTATTTATCTATCAAAAACTCTATCAATCAATCTATCTATATATTCACACACATACACACGCACTTTGATAATGATCTTATAAAAAAAAAAAAAAAAGAAAAAAAAAAGAAAGAAAAAAAATATATATATGTTGTGTGTGTGTGTGTGTGTGTGTGCTTGTGTGTGTGTGAGTGTGCAGTACGTTTATACACATTATGTAGATATGCGTTTTTTCTGTGTATTGATCTATCTGTTTATAGGTTCTATCCATATTTTTTTGTAAGTTGAATATATATATTATATATATATAATATATATAAATATATATATATATATATATATATGTATATATATATATTCTTTTTTCAAAGCAGAGAATTATATTCAAGGGGACGAGAGAATGATGAAGACTGAAATAATGATAGAATGATACACACACATGTATATATATCTATCTATTTATCTATATGTATGTATATTTATGTATATATGTGTATGTGCGTGAATATTATGTATAATGAAGGGAAAACAGACACAAATAGAGCAAAAGATCTAAAACAAAAACATATTTTCGACCCGCGAACGCCCTCCGAAGCACTATTCGAGTCCGCACGCTTTTCCTTTGTTTACTTCAACCCCCACCCCCTCCCCCCCTCCCGAATACTTCCATTCCCCCACACCCCCTCCTCCCCCTTCCTTCTTCCTCTCCGTACCCACCTCTCATTCTACCCCTCCCCTCCCCTACCCCTTACCACTCACCCCCTTCCCCTCCTATCCACCCACCCCCTTCCCCTCCTATCATCCCCCCCCTTCCTCCCGCCCCGCGCCCAAGAGTCACGTGACCTCCCCCGCCGGCCGCCATTATCATCCGGGAACTTGATGGATTAGGCCCCGCTCCCTCCGACACGTTCCTTCGGCGGCCGCGTGAACCTCCACCTTAATCCCCGCCCATCCGCTCCGCCGTGGATGATTTCGTCAAACCGCCGGCGTATTTAAATCAACCGCCTTGTTAATTGAGCCCCGAGAGTGATTGATCGTTAGACGGCCGGTAATTAAGAGCGGAATCTGAAGAGAGAGACGAGGCGGTAAATACCCCGTTGTTCTTGAGTTCCACCGATTGTCTATTCCGCCGATTGGTTGTGATTGATTGGTTGTGATTGCCTCTGACAGTTATTGATTCGGAGGAGGCGGTAATTCCGACAGTTGTGATCTATGGGGAAGGAAAGAAAGGTTTTTACATCGACAATAACCTTTGATTATTTAATGTGAACCTCGAACTGAAGGTTAATTAAGGGGAGAAATTGAGATAGGTTTTTTGTTTATTTTTTCATGCTTTGTGGCTGCTTATTAGTTTTATTTGTATGTGTGTTTATTTGTTTAATTGTTTTTTTTTCTTGTTTGTATATTTATCTATCTTTTTTATATGTTGTATCATTATTATTGTTATTTTTTTAGTTGAATACATTT
>NW_020872112.1:353529-371029 GCF_003789085.1 Penaeus vannamei | reverse complement strand
CACCTCCTTCCTCCTACTCCATCCTCCCTTCCTCCTCCTCCTCCTGCGACCTCCTTCCTCCTCCTCCTTCCTTACCTCCTCGCTTCCTCCTACCTGCCCTCTTCTCTCTTCTCTCTTTCTCCTCCTCTCCTCCTTCTACGTATCCTTCTCGTCGAGAAGGAGGAAACATCATTTAAATTTTCGCACAATAGTACATTTGAAAGCGCCGCCATTCTGGGGGCTGCTCTATTTAACATTAGGCGTATCTCCTCTCTCTTCTCTCTCTCTCTCTCCTCTTCTCTCTCTCTCTCTCCTCTCTCTCTCTCCTTCTCTCCCTCTCTCGCTCTCTCTCTTCTTCTCTCTCTCCTCTCCCTCTCTCTTTCTCTCCTCTCTCCTTCTCTCTCTCTCTCTCTCTCTCATCTCTCTCTCTTTCTTCTCTCTCTCTCTCTCTCTCTCTCTCTCTCTCTCTCCTCTCTCTCTCGCTCTTCTGTATCGTGCCAGTGTTCCTCTCTTACTCTCCCTCTCGTCTCTTCTCTCTCTCTCTCTCTCTCTCTGCTCTCTCTCTTCTCTCTTCTTCTCTTTCTGTTATTGTTGCCTCATATCTATCCGCACAGGCCCCGTATAATTCTCGTGATCCGTCTCTCTCTCTTCTCTCTTCTCTTCTCTTCTCTACTCTTCTCATCTCTCTCTCCGTCTCGTCTCTCTCTCTAACTCTTCTCTCTCTCATCTCTTCTCCTCATCTTCTCCCTCTTCTCCATTTCTCCCTCCCTCTCTCTCTCTCTCTCTCTCTCTCTCTACGATCTCTCCTCTCTCTCTTTTCTCTCTCTATTTCTACTCTCTCTCTCGCTCTCTCTCTCTCTCTCTCCTCCCCTTCTCCTTCTCCTCTCTCCTCTCTCTCTCTCTCTTCTTCTCCTCTCCGCTTCCCTTCCTCCCATGTGCGTGTCCCTGGCTCCTCCTCTCTCTCCTCTCTCTCCTTTCTCTCTCTTTCCTCCTCTCTCCTCCCTCTCCCTCCTTCTCTCTCTCTCCCTCTCCTCCGTCTGCCTCCTCCTCCTCTCTCCTCACACAGCTTCCCCCTCCTCCGTCTCTCTCTTCTTCCCTCTTCTCCTCCTCTCACTCTCTCTCTCTCTCTCTCTCTCTCTCTCTCTCTCTCTCTTCTCCTCTCTCCTCTTCTCCTCCTCTCCTTCTTCCTCTCTCTCTCTCTCTTCCCTCCTCTGCGCTATGCATGGGTGCGGTAGAGCCCATCGTACCCTCTTACTCATACCGTGTACCACCATGCCTCTCATATTTTCCCCCTCACCCCCCCCATCCTCCTCTCCATCCTTCATACAATTTGTGTCCTCTCTCTCTTTTCTTCCTCCCCCCCTCCATCTCTTCTCTCTCTCTCTTCTCTCTCTCCTCTCTCTCTCTCTCTCTCTGTCTCTCTCTCTCCTCTTCCCTCTCCTCTATCTCCTCTCTCTCTCTCTCCTCTCCTCTTCTCTCTTCTCTCTCTCTCTCTCTCCTCTCTCTCCGTTCCTCTTTCTTCTCTCCTCCTCTCTCTTCTCTCTCTCTCTCTTTCTTGTATCCGCAGTTAAATACGACGAATTGTCCCCACTCCTTGTTGATGCCCCTCTCTCTCTTTCTTCCCCCCCCTCCTCCCACTCAGCCCCTCCCTCCCCTCCCTCCCGCCATCACCCCCCCTCTCTCTCTTCTCTCTCTCTCTCTCCTCTCTCTCCATCTCCCTCTCCTCTCCCTCTCTCTCCCCTCTCTCTCTCCTCCTCCTCGTCCCTCTCTCTCCCTCCTTCTAGTCTACTCTATCCTATCTATCTATCTATCTATCTCTCTTTTTTCCCGTCTTCCGCGCGTCTATATCCCGTACTATTTATCTCTACATCTATCGTATCTATTCGACAACTGTCTTCTCTTCTTCCCACACTTTTCGTAGTGTGCCTCGCTCTCCTCTCTCTCTCTCTTCTCTTCTCTCCGCTTCTCCTCTTCCCTCTCTCCTCCCCTCTCCTTCCTCTCTCTCTCCTCGTCTCCTCTCAGTCTTACTCTCCTCCTCCTCTCTCCCCTCTCTCCTTTTCTCTCCTCTCCTCCCTCTCCTTCTCTCTCTTCCTCTCTCTCTCTCTTCTCTCCCTCTCTCCTCCTCCTCTCTCTCTCTCTCTCTTCTCTCCCTCTCTTCTCCCCTCTCTCCTTTCCTTCTTTCTTCTTCTCTCTATGTTCTCTCCCTCGTTCCATTCCCATTCTCTAGGCATTAATGCCTCCTATCTTGAAGAATAGCACTCTCACACTCTCTCTCCTCTCCGACCTATTGCCGTTTCTATTCGTTCTTGTACCCCCTCTGTTTCTCCTCCACATCTATGTGCTCATTATGACCCCTTTGAAGGGCGAGGAGTATGCAAATTTCTCTCTCTTCTCTCGTCTCTCTCTCTCTCTCTCTCTCTCTCTCTCTCCTCTCTCTCTCTCTCTCTCTCTCTCTCTCTCTCTTCTCTCTCTATCTACTATTTATCTAGTCATCTATCTATCACTCTCCCACTCTCTCTCTCATTTCTCTCTCTACTCTCTCTCTCTTACTTCTCTCTCTCTCTCTCTTTTCCTCCTCTCTCTCTCTTCTCTCTCTCGGTCTCTCTCCCTCTCTCTCCTCTCTCTCTCTCTTCTCTTCTCCTCCACTACCTCTCTCTTTCTGTCCGGCTCTATATTCGTCTTATCTATCATCGTACATCTACTCTATCTATTGAACTGTCTACACTCCTACCCTCGGTCTACCTCTCTACATATTTTACCAATCAGTTTATCTACTATACTCTATGTCTATCTATATCTACATTCCTATTACCTATCTATCTCTGTTCCTCAGCCTCCTAGTGCATATCCTATCCATATGTCACATAAGTCTTTCACTAACACACACACACTAAAACACACACACACAACAACACACCACATCACACCACACACACCACAACACTCACACCACACTATAACAAACACACACACACACACACACACACAACAACACAACACACACCACACACCACACACACCCACACACACACACACACACACACACACACACACAACATATATATGTATATACGTGTGTGTATAAGCATAAAAGATATAATAATGATAAAATAATAATAAAGCGAAGGGGGGCGAAACACTATAACAACAAATCAAAACGAAATGCAAACGAATGACGAAATACAGAGAAAATGAAAATAGAAAAAAAGAGAAAAAAAATCTCATCTCACTCTCTTTCTCTCTTTCTCTCTCTCTCTATATATATATAAACAAAATTAAAAAGGCAGACGAAACGAAATGACGAAATAAAGAGAAAACGAAAGAGAGAGAAGAGGAGAGAAAATCTCATCTCATTCTCTCTCTCTCTAAACAAAATTAAAAGGAGACGAAACGAATGACGAAATAAAGAGAAAACGAAAGAGAAAAGAGAGAGAGAGAAAAAAAAATCTCATCTCCACAGCTCGCTCGCTCCTCCGCCCAGGTCAACCAGGGTCACAAGAGGGATATTTTTTACCACGCAGACATGTTTGCTCTCGGCTCTCACGGCAGCGGCGGTCGGAGGGGCGCCGCCGCCCGGACATTAGGGACGTGACATTAATTTAGAGCTCGGTTCGGGCAGGTCGAGATGAGCGGGCTTGGCGGCGGTCCTACGGGGGGGCGTAGCGCGCGCGGTCGGTGTGGTTTTCCGGGGTTGGGGTCCCGGTTGCGTGCGTAGGTGCGGGCGTATAGGGGCCCGGCCCTAGGATGGGAGTTTGTTGCGGGGCCTTTAGGCGGTACAGTTGGGGGTTACCCTTACAGCGTTGGCTCGCCAGTTGTCTCTCGGCGCTGCCGTTGGGGCGGCTAGCCGGTTGCAGCAGGCCGTTATATACGGTCGCGCTAGGATGGGCGTTTGAGGGTGGATGGTGTGTTGGTCCGCGATGGGGTTGGCGGGTTTCGTTTGGGTCCGGTTGGGGGTTCGTTTCAGCGGCGGAGATCGCGAGATGCTTATGGTGGTTGTGGTCTTCTTGCCGCTGGTTCGGATGCGTTGGGCGGAGTGTCGCTTTAGAGAGCTGGTTTGCGAGAGGGTGGTGATTGATCTGCGGTCCCGGTCGTCCGGTGTGGGTTTAGGGTGTCGTTGAGGACTTATTGCCAGGGGTTATTTAGGGTCGCACGCTTGGGGACTGTTGAGCATCACCTGCAGTCGTGATGTAGCCGTTCTCCAGGCATTAGGTTAGGGTGTTATTGGCGCTAATTCGCTAATGGGATACGTTGGGATTGGTTGCCTTGAGCGGTCTGGGGTTCGGTGGTTGTTTTAAGGCGGTTTTGGTTAAGAGGTTTTTAGCGGTGATTGGGGTTTGTGAGCTCCCCCTTCCTCCTCCTCGGGATGGGATTTTTGGGTTAAGTCAGCAGGTTTGCACCCGCATGGCGAGATGGTCTATTATTGCTGTTGGGTTTCATGTTGCGGGTTGGTTACAATTACGGTCTTGGTTTGGCTTCAATCTTTGCGCGGTTCAGGGTCGTAAGTAGTGGGTTGTGGGGCCGTCGGCGCGCGGTTGGTGGCGCGTCCTCTGCTCCGTTAAGGCTACAGTTGCTTTCATTGGTTTGCGACGGCCATTGGATCGCAACTGCTTTGACCGTATATCAACAAGTCAACACACAAATTACTCTCTTCACGGTTCTATTTGGACAATTGGACCAAGTAACAAATAACCAAACCTAACTCCTATTTCTTGTTTTCAAAACCAGCAAAGCACTAAATCCCACCCTCTGAAACTTGTGTGAAAGAAATATTGAATACAAATAACATACACAAGTGATACTGCGTGTGCAGGTTCTGCTGAGGGCTGTAAACTGACCATGGTTTAGAACGCCACAATATCGTTAATTCTCCCTCTCTCTCTCTCTCTCTCCCTCCTACTCCCCTCCTTACTCTCTGCTCTCCCTCTCTCATCTCTCTTCCTCTCTCTCTATCCATCTACTCCTCTCTCTCTCTCTCTCTCTCTCTCTCTCTCTCTCTCTTGCGTTTCCCTTGCGTCTTCGACTCTCGAGGTACAAAAGCAAACATTTTTTTCTGAGTGACAAAATACAAACACAAATACTTTGAAAATGCATTCTAATACAATTCAAAATACAAAGTACAACTGTTTCCCTTCCCTGTTTCTCGTCCCATCGGGTTGTTGCAGTTGTATGTTCAAGACCGCTGAAGGTAAGTTTGGTGGTTGGTTGTTGTTGGTGGCAGCTGGTGGCTTGTTGGGGCTGCGGTGTTGGCTGCAGCTGTTGGCACACCGGGGCAACCAGCTCTCGTCTCCGCTTCCCCCAAACATAAAAACAACAACAGGAATTCACAAGAGATACAATATGCACGTGACATAGCAGGGCGTCGTTGTTCAGCCTTGTAGGCCATGGCCAGCCCTGCCCTTTAACCGCTGAGCCATATTCGCTTCGGACCCAAAGATGAATGCGTTGTTAGTTCGCAGTTGGCATTCGGGATTGGATTCGATATGCTAAAGAATGATTGATAAAGGAAGTAGGAGAGACAGCCGGTAGAAAGAGAGAAAGACAGTAGCGGCAGGAAGCGGAGGTTGGAAAGGACGAGAGGGCTTGCATCAGGAACCAATTTAGGGACGATGAGGGGAAGGAGAAACTACATTGTTAGAGAGACGGAAGGCAAGGAAAGAGAGGACAGGAGGAGGAGAAAGACAACCTATCCCCCAAATACTATTGGACGTCTGCAAGATGAAAGCCCGCGTCTTGCAGGGGCAGAACTCATTGAAAAATATACCCCATGGATATCATGACTCCATAACGAATGACAACAAAGCTTTTCCCCGCTGAACTAGACCCTAGATGCATCCCGTCATTACACTGTATCCAGCATCGTCACCAGCCATCTGGACAGACAGTCGCCAAAACCATAACAATAGAAAGAATGCCGGTTAGTTCGCAGTGGCATTCGGGTGGATTCGTGTAAGAATGATGAAAGCAAGTAGGGAGAGGAGGGTAGAAAGAGAGAAAGACAGTGGGAGGAAGGGAGGTGGAAAGGACGGAGGGGGAGAGAGGGGAAAGAGAAATACATTGTTAGAGAGACGGAAAGGCAAGGAAAGAGAGACAGAGGAGGAGGAGGAGGAGAAAGAAATTACCTAATACTATTGGACGCGCAAGATGAAAGGGTTGCAGGTGCAGATCCGTTGAAAAATATAATGGATATCATGATCATAACGATGGACAACAAAGCTTTTCCCCGCTGAATAGACCCTGGATGCATCCGTCATTAACTGTATCCAGCATCGTCACCAGCCATCTGGACAGAGTCGCAAAAGCATACAATTTCTGCGCCATTACTGCATTTGAGAGATATAATTATCCACCACTAAAAAGGTCTTTGCCCACTAAACATTTCATATCAGTTCTCAGTAACCTCTACTATAGGTCTTTTTATTTATTTATTTTTCTCAAGTTCGTTCTTCCCCCATGTTAATTACTAATGTGCCATTGTTTTTTTTTGTTTTTTTTGTTTATTGAGGTGAAGTGTTCTCTCTCTGCACCCGTTGCTTTAGCATATCCAGAACCGAAAATCAATTATAGTTTTAGGATTATTTAAAATAAAAATAACAAGATCTCACACCGTAATTGAAGAGAAGAAAAAACAAAATCAAGAAGGAAAATAGTAATAACCAGTGGTTTCACAGTCCACGGGTAAACAGGAAATATCAATGCAGTGCAGGATTCCTTGGTCTTCAGCAAACAAGATGGGACTCCGACACAAGACAGGACTCCAGGCTAGCTCCTTGAGTAAGAAAATGACTGCGATGGATCCCGACAGGACCCATAACTGCTCCCACACAGCCCGAAACAGGACAGGCACCACTGGTAGAGTTTTCTTATTTACATTTAAAAAGATCGTGACCAAGCTGTTTCATCCTTACAATACTGTGCAGAACTTTCTTGTCAGTTACATTTATCTTTCGCCCCATTTGTCGCTCATCTCCCTTCATCATCAGCAAATTCGAAAGACAAAAGAGAAATTTAAAAAGGGTTCCCGCCATCTAGGAACAGAAAGGCGTGTCTGGAGCAACATTTAAGACCACCCGACCCCCATTTTCTTTCCTTCCCTTCTTTCTCCTCTGAAGACATTAGGTGTTAGAGGACACACGCGTGCATTAGGCCTTCAAATGGCCACAGGCAGACGGCACAAGTTGAAACCTCAGTACGTCAGGGACTCATTCCCCGGCATGCTTCCAGGGAATGAGATTCTGTCTCGTGCCCGATTCCAAGGTATGAAATCTCGACATTAATGATCCTTCACGAGAGTTTCAACACACGAGAACTCTATTTGCTGATGACTGTGACTCGACACGTGTAGATCCTCGACGGGCGAAATGAGATAGCACTTGTGATAGAGTTAATGAGTATCTCTCTATATTACGCCCAGGAGCCCTGGGTTAAGGTCGTTACAAAGGTAGGGAGAGGAAAAGAGATGAAGAGAGGGTGAGAGAGAGAACAGTCGAAGATAAATTGAAGAAAGGAAGAGAGAAGAAAAAGAGAGAGTGAGGTGAAAGAAAAAGAACAGTGTTCCGGAAAAAGAGAAGGGTAGATAGAAAGAGAGGGTGAGAGAGAGATGAGAGAGTGAGTGAGTGAATGAGAGACCGTCACTCAAACAGACAGACAGAGAAAAAGAGAGAAAAAAGGGAAAGGGAAAGAGAAGACAGCGAAAGAAGTCGTCCCAGGAAAGAGGGACATAAATACCTCTTGTGCCTAGCATCTCACGTGTCTAAGCACCCATCAGCCTCGCTCTCTCTGCAAGGAAAAAATCATTACAAAAGATACTTCCGGGAATGAAAAGAAAACTAGACCTGCAAGTGGATTTTGACCAAGAATAGAATGTAAAAAAAAATAAATAAATGAAAATAGAAGAAAAATCATGAATGTATAAGAAAAAACTTATATATAAATTCGGAATAGCCGTCTTTATCTCTTTCTCCTTCTTTTTAAAGGGCAAAGAAAATAGATGAAAATAAAGGAAAACATAGAAGAAGAAAATCGAGAAAAATACAATGAATTCGTAATAACCGTTACATATATTTCTTTATCTTCTCTCCCTTCTTTTACAATTTCGGTTTAAGGGAAAAAGAGTGAACAGCAAAATTACAACCGTAGAGTTAATTGAAGGTAGAGTACAAGAACCAGGGAAAGGACAGCAGTACACCTGAGGGAAAGTTTGTTCCAGCTGCACAAGACCCAGCTGGTGCACGTAGAGAGAGCTGGGGTACTAATGAGAGGAATTTCGTAGAGACTGCAGCTACTTTCGTGGTCATAAAGTAATAGTATGAGACTCCTGCTGCAGTGTTTCCTTAGCTGAGGCAAGTCCTTGTTTTGTCCGTTTGTGAGTGTGTGTGTGTTTGTTTGACTGTTTGTGTGAGTGTGCGTGTGTTTGTATGTTTGAGTGCTCGTGTGTGGGGGTGTGGGGGTGAATTTCTTTTTCATCTGTACATCCCTATATTCATTCATCTCTGTCTTTATATTTTTTTATATAAAAACCTATATGATTTATACATAAATTCGATATTTAAATAGATGAAACATTCTTCATTGCCATTATTGTTTTGTTATTCTTGTTGATACTATTGTTACTGTAATTATTGTCATTATTATTAATATCATTAATATTAATGCTGTTACAATATTAACAATTATTATCATTATCATTGATATTATTACTATTGTAAAATGATAACAATTATCATTAACATTAATATCATTGCTATTATGGCAATAGTAGTAATTATCATTATAATCATTATTCAAAGAATAGCAATATGTATATTTTTTTCGAAGTAACCGCGCACGTGCGCACCCGCACGAGGCTGGCGCTTCATCTAAGGTCTATATAAGTACATGTCTCGTCACAAGCAACTCAAATTCGTCCGTCTCGCGCATGACGTCACTCGGAGGAAGTGCGTGGGGGTTCGACGCTAATCGTGTGGTCATTCTTGGACGTGAGGCAGAGCCGTAAGGATCTCCCTCGCTCTCCGTTTTCGCTAGGTTGACTGACTAACAGGCGCGCGCAAAGCCTCAATGCCCAGGGGTTGGTTGCAGCTTATATATGTATATTTATATATTTATGTATTGTCGTTATTATTATTATTATTGCCATTATTATTGTTATTGTTGTTATTGCTGTATTTGTTTTATAATTAATCGTCAAAAACATTTAAGAGTTTACATATGCCATGTCATTTGTTTATTTTACGTCTTGATTATGCCATTTTTAAGCTGCAACATTACAAAACTAAATTCACGTAAAATATGTGATATAGACCTACAAACAATCGCTGATAATCATCGCCTGTAAAACCTGTCCAATATGCAAATCGTTCAACGTGCCGACATCTAAAATTACTTAAGTGTCTGTTCATTTACTACCGTTTTCTATAATCTCCCTCCCTCTCTACCATGCTCTAATACCCCCCGCCCCCCCTGCTCTCAGCTTCCTCCATGTGACGTCATAGGCCGTATCACCCAATATTGTGCAGAACTCCAAAGTTACGAGACCTGTACTTATATAGACCTTGGCTTCATCCGCCTCGCCCCCTCGGCTCGAGTGCGCCCTCGGAAGACGCGGCCGCCAGAGACTTGGTCACGATCTTGTTCCCTCGGCTTTGTCCAGCCGCGCCACCCACACCGAAGTCCACACACCAGCTTTGTTATGACAGCAACTTGTATTTATATTCATCAGACGCATTCAAAGCCAAGTCTCATTACTGGGAAGGCGTTGAAGTCACCAAGCAAAAATGATCTTATTTTCTAAATCAATCCAACCATCGGGTTGATCTTTGGGTAATTATCTGCATATTTCCTTCTACTCGCACCATGTCTGGGGCATGACCTGGGATCTATTTCGGGGCGTAAGTGCCCATGGTTTTGGGAAGGGAAAAGGCACAACATTGGTCATGATCTGTCTCTTCCCAAACTTAAGTAAATGTCTGTGGTTTTGTGTGTGAGATTATTGCAAGAGACGCTCTCTTTGGTGAAGTCCCAAAGCCGTACTCAAGTGAATAAGTGTTACAGGTCACAGAAGGGCATAAGTGCTTTTTTTTTAAGTGCTACTTCTCTGTTTTAGCTCGATTAATCTCCATTTGGGTTGGATTTCACTCCACCAAAGCAGCCTAGGGATCTGTATGTTTTCATGCCTGAGTCCTTGGCAAAATCACTTACGGAGTTGGGCCGCCAACCAGAGGTGCGTTGTAGCCCAACTTAGGTGCCGTGAATTTTTGGTGGTTATCCGGATCATGATCCGGATCCAGGATTTTTTTAAAGGATTCATTGGCATTGCGAGATAGGGGAAACGCGGGCGTCACCTGTGTACTTGAGAAAAAGGTGATTTCATTGTAATTCTTTAAATGTGAATATCTTTATTGCATCAGTTACCCTATTGCAGTGGCGGAGGTATACGCTCTGTGTGTGCTTGTAGTTATTACTATTATCATTATTAATACTATTACCCATTGCTATTATCATTATCATTATTATAATTAATATTGTAATTAAAATCACCATCACTATTGACGTTGGTATTATTACCTCCGCTAAGGAGGTTGTTTTTGGTAGCTTTGGTTAGTTAGTTTGTTTTTTCGTTGGTTAGTAGGATAACTCAAAGAGTTATCAACAGAATTTTCTACCAGAGGTGTGTCTTACCCCAACTTGGATGCCATGAAATTTTGGTGGTGATCCGTAAACAACACTAGGGTCGTTGGGATCACTTACGAAGTTCCTGAACTGGTTAATTTTGTCCTCGTGAAAATCATCGTAGGTTACTTTTATTTCCTCCTTTGCTCCCCAATTAAAATTAAGGTTTTAAACGTTGTTGAATAGTTGGTCCAAATGCAGTCTATCAGTGGCTGACGTGGGACTCATGTAGGTTTCGTGACTGACGTAAAAAACGATTTCGAATTTGAATAGGACTATGAAGTCTTGAACATTAGCATCAGATTCTTTCTTGAGCAGGTCTACATTAAAATCTATAAAAAAAAATCCTTTTGAAGTCGACCGTGAACTCCACCGACCAGCTGGTTGATTTGTAATTCCTATAAAGAGTTTCAAAACAATGCTTCATAAATGTAAACACCGACCGATATCCTCCGGCATGTCCTTCCTTGAGAGAGAGAGAGAGAGAGAGAGAGAGAGAGAGAGAGAGAGAGAGAGAGAAGAGAGAGAGAGAGAGAGAGAGAGAGAGAGAGAGAGAGAGAGAGAATATATACGCACATACACATATTATGCCTGCAACTTCTTCAAAAAGGAGAACAGAGAAATAATAATAATGAAAAGGGAGAACAGAAAGATAATAATAATAAAAAAGATAAATGAAAAAGTAGAACAAAAGAGAAGATAAAAAGAACACACATAGAAGAAGGAACACACACAAAAAACGAAAAAGTAGGACAGACAAACACATAGGAACAGAGAACAGATAAACATAAAAAAAATAAAATAAAAGGAGAACAGAGGAATAACAGATTTAAAAAATAACAAATAGGTAAATAAACAGCGAAAGGGGGGAACAAATATGAAAATAAAACGAAAAGAGAGGACAGAGAGCGGATAAAAAGGAGAGATTAAAAAGGAACTCGGAGACAAGAAAATGGTATGTTCGCCTCTCAGTCTTAAAGAAGATCCAGCGCTCCACGAGGCGTCGGAGCCCAAGGGAAGGACTTCTTTGTTAAGACATACAGGGAGAAACGTCATGATGTTCCTCTCGTTTTTTTAAGTTCTTTTCTTGTTTCTTTCTCTGGAGAAATGAAAAAAAAAAATATATATTTTTTATTTTATTATTATTATTTTTTTTTTTTTTCTTTAATCTTTTCTTCTTCTTCTTCTTCTCTTCTTTTTCTTTCCTCTTCACTTTTTCCCATCATCCTTTTTTTTCTCTGTCTTCTCTTCTCTGTCTCTACCTCCCTTCCTTCCCTCAGTTTAATACTTTCATTTTTTTCTAATTTCTACATCCTTTCTTCCCCTTTTCCCTCTCCTTTCTGTCCTTCCTTTATCATTTCCTGTTCTCTTTCTTCCCTTATTTTTCTTCCCTCTTTTTTTCTTCCCCATCTGTGCCACCCCTTTTCTTCTGTGTTCTTTCTCTCTTCTCTCTCTTTCCTATTTTCTTTCCCCCTTCCTCGCTTACTCTTTCTCTCCCTCTTCCCTCCCTGTTCCCTCCCTCTCCTCCTCTCCTCGCCCTCTCCCTCTCCCCCTCTGTCCCCGCCCCTTCTTCCTCTTCCGCCTTCTCCTCTCTTCTTTTGTCCCCCGCCCCCTCCTCCTCCCCCGCCCTCTCTCCTCTTCCTCTCTGCCCCCCTTTTCCTCTCCCCCTCTCTCCCCTCTTATTCTCTGTCCCCGCCCCTCTTCCCTCTCCCCCTCTCCCCTCTCCCCTCATCCCCCCCCTCTCCCTCTACCACCTTCTCCTCTCTTCCTCTCCCGCCCTCTCCCTCTCTCCCCTCAGTCCCTCCCCCTCTCCCTCTACCACCTTCTCCTCTCTTCCTCTCTGCCCCTCGCCCCCTCTTCCTCTCCTCCTCGCCTTCTCTCTCCTCTGTCCCTCCCCCTCTTCCTCTCCCTCCCTCTCCCCTCTTCCTCTTTGCCCCCAGCCCCCTCTTCTCCTCCTCGCCCTCTCTCCTCCTTCTCTTCCGCCCTTTTAAGCTTCATCCCACTCACACCTTCGCTTAAAAGAGCAACGCCCTTTCGGTTCGTTTCAGGGGAGGGGGTGGGGCTCCGAGGGGATAGGGGAGGCGAGCTATAAGGAGGTACGAAGGGTGGAGGAGGAGGAAGAGGGGGAAGGAGAGGAGGGGGAGATGGGAGAGGGAGAAGAGGAGGAGGCAGAGGAGATGGGGAGGAGAAAGAGGAGATGGGAGGAGGGGGAGGGAGGAAGAAGAGGAGGGGGAGGGAGGGAGGAAGAAGAGGAGAAGGAGAAGGGTGAGGGATAAGGAAGACGACGAGGAGGAGGGGGAGAAGAAGAAAGAGGAGATAGGAGAAAGGGAGGAGAGAATAAGGCTAGTGCTAGTGTTGTGTACTTTCTCTTTGCCTCTTTGTCTGCATGCATGCTTGTGTTGTGTACTTCTTTGCTTGTCTTTCTGTCTGTCTATCTCCCTCTTGCTTGCTCTCATTTTCTGTCTGTTTATCGGCCTCCCTCTCTCTCTATCTATCTATCTGTATATGCATCTATATCTATCTATTTCTCTATCTATCTATCTACATTCTATCATGTATCTATCTATCTATCTGTTACCTATCTATATATCCTATCTCTCTGTCTATCTATCACGAAAGCCCTATTTAGAGACAGGACAAAGCATAGCGAAACAGAGGAAAAGGAAAACCAACAAAGAGGGGACAGCGAGAGGAGTAAGAAGGGGAAAGGGAGAAGAACTGCAAAGAGAGAAATGAGAGGGGGAAGAAAGAGCAGACACAAAACCAAAATAGAAAAAATAAATCGAACATCGAAGCGAGGAGGAAACAGAAAAGGAGGGAAAAGGAAATATAGGGAGAAGGGGAGAGAAGAAAAAGAAAAAAAAAAAAAAAAGAAAGAAAGATAATGATAAATAACGAAAAAGTAAAATAGGAAAGAATAAAGAAGAAACACAGGAAAGCAGTAACAATCCCAAGCGCAAATTCTTCAAGGAAAATCCTCATTGCAGACATGAAATTATCTTGCACAGGATTGTTGCATAATGCATGGGGGAGGATGTTCTTTATGGGAGGGGGGCGGGGGGGTCTTGCCTCTTGCATAAAGTCCGAGGCTTTTCCTTCTCTTGCTTTTTCTTTTAATCAAATTTGATTAAATCTTGATGTTTTTTTTTTCTTTCTTTCTTTCTTTCTTTATATGATTGCTGGTTCCGTTGTCCTCATTGCCATTATTACCATAATCATTGTTTTTATTTTTTTTTATAATTATTATTATTACTATTATTATCATTACTATTATTATTATCATTATTATCATTATTAGTACTATTATCATTATCATCATTATCATTCTTGTTACTATTATTATTACTATCGTTGTTATCATAATCATCATTATTAAATATTACTATATATCATCATTATCATCTTTATCATTATTATATATTATATCATATCATTATTAGTATTACTATTATCATTGTTATCAGTTTTATTATCATTTCTGCTATTAATCATTATTATAGGCATAATTGTTTCCATTATCATTATAGTTATCATTATCTTTATCATTATCATTATTATCATTATTATATCAATATATTATCATTTATAATTATTTATACTATTATCATGATTATTGTTTTCTTTATTACTATTACTACTACTATCATTATCATCATAATTACCATTATTATTATTATCACTATTATCATTATCTAATTTATATTACTATTATTATCATTGTTATCATTATCATCATCATCATCATCATCATCATCATTATTATCATTATCATTGTTTACATCATAATTATCATTACTTTTATCATTATTATTATCTTCAAGTTATTATCATTATTATCATCATGATTTCTATTATCATCATTATCATTAATTATTATCATTATTCACACTGATATCGTCCCTATTTACCTTTTGCTCTTCTTCCTACTTATATTCCTCCTCGTACTCCTCCTTTTCCTTATCCTCCTCTTCTTCAGCCAACTCTTCTTCCTCTTCCTCCTCTTCAGCTTCCTTCTCCTATTCCTCCTCTTTCTTCTCTTCTCCTTCCTCCTCCTTTCTGCTCCTCCTCTTCCTTCTCTTCCTCCTCCTCCATCCCCTCCTCTCCTTTTCCGCATCGTCCTCTTCCTCCTCCTCCAGTACCTCCTCCTCTTCCTCCCTCACCTATTTCTCCTTCCTCACCTCCATTTCCTCCTCCTCCTCTTCTCTTTCTCTCTTTCATCTCCTCCTCCTCCTCCTTCTCCTCCTCCTCCCTTCTTCTTCTTCTTCTTCTTCTTCTTCTCTCCTTTTCTTCTTCTTCTTCTTTCCCCTCCTCCTCCTCTTTCTTCTTAATTTTCTTATTCTTCTTTCTTCTCCTCACCCTACTTCTCTTCTACCTCTCTCCTCTTCCTCCTCCTCTCTTTCTTTTCCTTCTCTTCTTCCTCCACCACCTCCCCTCCTCCTTCTCTTCCTCCCCCTGCTCACTTGTGTCTCTCCTCCTCCCACTCCATTCCTTCCAACCTCCTTACCCCTACCCCCCCCCTCCAACCCATGTCACCCCCCCTAACCCTCGCACAAAAATGGCTTTGACTTTATTTTATGGAAGCGCGGAATATGTACAATATCGCCCCAGTCGCTTTTATGACCTTGCTTTTATCTCAGGTCAGTTGTCTGTGACCCTTGCTCTGTCCCCGGCTTTGACTCTGGCGCTGTGACCTTTCGCTCTCTCTCTTTGTCTCTCTCTCTCTCCTCTCTTGTCTGTCTGTCTGTCTCGCACTCCCTCTCTCTCTCTCTCTCTCTCTCTCTCTCTCTCTCTCTCTCTCTCTCTCTCTCTCTCTCTCTCTCTCTCTGTCTGTCTGTCTGTCTGTCTCTCTCTCTCTCTCTCTCTCTCTCTCTCTCTCTCTCTCTCTCTCTCTCTCTCTCTCTCTCTCTGTCTGTCTGTCTGTCTGTTCTTCTCTCTCTCTCTCTCTCTCTCTCTCTCTCTCTCTCTCTCTCTCTCTCTCTCTATCTATCTATCTATCTATCTATCTATCTATCTATCTATCTCTATCTCTTATCTTTCTATATGCCTAAAAGTCCATTTATTTATCTATTTCTATCTCTATTATACGTCTGTCTATTAATCCAAACGTTTCTTTGCCACAAAATAAAGATAAAAGATATGTATAAACGAAAAGACGTGTTGAAAAAAAAATCATCACAAAAATCACTTTGTTAATCTTCTCTTGTTCTAGAAGAGTAAGAAGAAAAATAAGGGTAGAAAAATGCTCAGAAGAAGAAGAAAAGAATCTAGAAGAAGGGAAGGAAAAAAAGAAAGATGAAGGTAAAAAGAATCAATAATAGAAAAAAGACTGAAAGAAATTTCGAGAACATAAGCAGAGGGAGAAAAGGCGAGAATGTGAATAAAGAGAAATTAGATGATAAAAGATAAGGAAAAACGAAACAAGGATTAAAAAGTTAGAGGAAACAAATTATGAAGAGAGAGAAAGAAAGAAAGGGGAGAGTATGAGAAATAGAAATGAGAGAGATTGACGGCTAGATAGATAGAGAGAGAGAGGGAGAGAGAGAGAGAGAGAGACTGAGAGAGATGGAAAAGAGAGCGAAAGAAAAACAAAGGCGGAGAGAGGGCAGCAGACACAAAGAGAGAGAGAAAAAAAGGGAGAAGGAGCGAGCATGGCCGAGGTAAGATAGAGAAAGAGACTCGGGGAGACACACACAAAGACAGACAGACTAAAAACAATCACACACGACAGACACATAAAATAAAATAAAGCAGCTTGTCACACACTCCCCCCCCAAAAAAAAAAAAAAAAAAAAAAAAACAATCCCCCAGCATATAGAAAGCAGCTTGTCACCAACTCCTTCCAGCTAACAGTTACAAAATGAATTCTCTTTCGGGTTCCTGTCATAACGGAGATAAACGAGAAGGCGAAGGCGGAAGGAATTCAGGAAAAGGCGCGATTTTCCTCGGCTGTCTTCTCAAGATGGTAGGGGAAGAAGAGGAGAAGGAGGAGGAAGAGGAGATAACAAGATGGTAGGAGGAGGAGAAGGAGGAGGAGGGAGGAGGAGGAAGAGGAGATAGAGGAGCTGCTTCCTCAAGATGGTAGGGGAAGAAGAGGAGAAGGAGGAGGAAGAGGAGATAACAAGAGATAGGAGGAGGGAGGGAAGAGGAGGAGGAAGAGGAGATAAGAGGAGGCTGTCTTCTCAAGATGGTAGGGGAAGAAGAGGAGAAGGAGGAGGAAGAGGAGATAACAAGAGATAGGAGGAGGGAGGGAAGAGGAGGAGGAGGAGGAGATAAGAGGAGGAGGAAGGGAAGAGGAGATAGGAGGAGGAAGGGAAGAGGAGGAGGGAGAGAGGAGAGAGGGGAGAGGAGATTAGAGGAGGAGATAGGGGGATGAAGAGGAGATAGGAGGAGGAAGAGGAGAGAGGAGGAAGGGGGAAGAGGAGAGGAGGAGGAAGAGGAGAAGAAGGAGAGGAGATAGGAGTAGAAAGAGGAGGTGGAGGAGGAGGGTGAAGAGGAAAAAGAGGAGTGGGAGGAGGAGATAGGACGAGAAGAGAAGGGGGGGAGGAGGAGGAAGAGGGAAGAAGAAGGGGTGGAGAAGCAAATGATTAGGAGGAGTAGGAGGGGATAGAAGAGGAGGGAGGAGGAGGAGGAAGAGGGGAAGAAAAAGCAGGGGAGGGGAAGAGCAAATAAGTAGGAGGAGGAGGGAGAAGGAGGAGAAAAGGGAAGGAAGAGAAAGAGGAGGAGGAAGAGTAGGAGGAGGTGAAGATAGTAGGAGAAGGAGGAAGGGGCAGTGGAGGAGACAGGAGTAGGAGATGAGGAGGAGGTGGAGAAAATGACTAGGAGGAGGAGGAGCAAAAGGAGGAGAAGGTGGGGAGGT
>NW_020872112.1:336029-338529 GCF_003789085.1 Penaeus vannamei | reverse complement strand
CTCTCTTCCTCTCGTTTCCTTAAATCTCCTTGTCTCCTTTTCCTCCTCTTCTACTGCACTTTCTCTCCCCTCTTTCCTTTTAGTTACCATTCCTCGTCTCCTTCTCTATTCTTTTATCTCTCTTTCTCTCTAATTTGTTTTACATTTTCGTCTTTTCCCCTCTTTATCTCTATCTCTCCTTCCTTTCCTCTCTTTCCTTCCACTCCCTCTTCCTTTATTTTTCTTTCAGCCTTCCTCGCTCTCTCCTTCGCTAATATTTCTTTTTTTCGTCTTTTTTCTCTTTTCCTTTTTCCTCCTCTTTTCCTACTTATTCCTTTACCTCTTTCTCTTTTTATCGTTATTATGCTTGTTGTTGCTTTTGCTGTTGCTGTTAAAGGTGTTAATGTGATTCTTTAGATTATTAGAACATCATCATATCGTCATAATCACCATTACCATCACCATCATCATCATAATCAATTATCATTATTATCATCATCATACTCATAACCATCATAATCATCATCATTAACTATCATCATTACCATTATTGGCCATCATCATCATACACCCAATCATCTTCCAATATTGAATAAAATATTACACATTCTTCGCTCCCGTAATCATTATTATCATCATATAACTCATCACCATCATAATCATCATCATTAACTATCATCATTACCATTATTGCCATCATCATCATCACCACCCAATCATCTTCCAATATTGAATTAAAATATTGCACATTCTTCGCTCCCGTAAGAATAATCGCATTAACTCGATGTTATCAAACTCAAAAGGTGTTTTCGAAGTGATGAAGAAAAAAAAATCAAGTTCTAATTATTAATGATAAGAAGATTCAGAATTAAGTAGATTCAACCCCTCCCCCGCCCCCACCCCGCCCCCCCCCGCCCGCCTCTCTCTTCTTCGTCTGATTTCAAGGGAGTTGTAATTTTCTTGGTGTTTGTGTTGTGATTTTGTTGTTTTTGTTTGACTGTGTGATGTGTGAGCGTGTCTTCATCTATCTTTGTCTGTCTGTATTTTTTTTGTGTGTGTGGATGGATGAGTGCCTGCTTATTTTTTTTTTTTCTTTTTCTTTTTTCACATGTTCATTTGTTTATTTATTTCATTTGTTTATCTAATTATTATTATTTTTTTTTTGGGGGGGGGATTGTTTTATTTTCATCTCATCTCTTCATCCGCCTTTCTCCTAATTCCCTTCTTCCCTTTCGCTCCCTCTTCTTAATCCAAATTCCCTCGGGCCTTCGTTGACCCCCCCCCCCTGCTCTCTCTCTCTTCTTTCCACCTTCCTCTTTTTTGGCTCTGTCTCCATCCTTTCTCTTCCTTTGGTTTTCTTTTCTTCCCTTGCCTTCTCTCCTTCTTCTCTCCTCTTTTTCCGTTTCTCTCTCACCTTCCTTCTTTTCTCTCTCTCTTCCTTCTTTTACTTTTATTTTTTCCCTCTCTTTCATTCTTTTTTTCCTCTCTCTTCCTCTACTTTTACATTCATTTCCTTTTTCCTCATCCTTTTCCCCTTCCTTTCCTCCTTCCGTCCTCTTCCCTTCTTTCCTGCTTTCTTCTTTTCTATTCCATCCTATGCTCCTTTATTTTGCCTTTCTTTGATATCTTCTTCGTTTCTCTGTTTCTTCCCTTCTCCCTCATTTCTCCTCCCTCTCACTCATCTCCCACTGTTCCATTTCTTTTGTTCCTACCCATTTCCTTATCTCCTTGCCTTTGCTTTTTTTTCTCTCTCTTTCTCTTTTCTCTCCCTCTTTTCCTTCGTTTATTTTTCTCTTCCTTTTTTTCTTATCCCTATTCCTTTTCTTTATCTCTCCTCCCTCCATTTATCTCCTTTTCTCACCTCCCTCCATTTATCCCCTCCTTCTCTTGTCCCTCATTTACCACCCTTTATCCCTCTTTCCTCCATTTATTCCCTCCTTCCCCTTTTATTTAATTTATTCTCTTTTTGCGTTCCTCCCTCGATTTACCCTCTCTCTCCTCCATCCATTTATTCTCTTTTTCTCTTCTCCCTTCCTTTATCCGTTTTTTTTTTTCGTGTATTCTATTTATCCACCCTCTCTCTCCTCCTTCCCTCTTCCCTCCTTTCATTCCCTCTCACTCTTTCATCCTTCTAATCATCCTATCCTCCCTTTCTCTCTCCTCCTTGCCTCCCTCCATTTATTCCATCTCTCTCTTTCGTCTTTTCATATATCCCCTTCTTACCGCCTCCCTCCATTTATCTCTTCTCCTTCCCCCTCCCTCTATCCCCTCCTTCACTACTCCTCCATTTATCCCCTGTTCTCTTTCTCCTCCAAGTATCCCCTTCATCCATCCTCCCTCCATTTATCCCTCTTTTTCCTTTCTTTCCTACATTTATCTTTTCCCTTCTCCTCCATTTATCCCTCTATTTTCCCTTTTCCCTCCATATATCCCTTTTCCCCTTCTCCTCATTTATTTTTCCCTTTTTCCTCCATTTATCCCTCTTTTTTCTTCTTCTCCCTCCATTTATCCCATTTTCCCC
>NW_020872112.1:287785-289828 GCF_003789085.1 Penaeus vannamei | reverse complement strand
TCCACGTGAAGATGTACATCAAAATCAAAATCAATCAAGTTGAGAATATCACACGTTTGAAGATTTACATCAAAAATCAAAATCAAAGTTGAGAATATCCACGTTTGAAGATGTACATCAAAATCAAAAATCAAAATCAAAATCAAGTTGAGAATATCCACGTTTGAAGATTTACATCAAAATCAAATCAAATCAAGTTGAGAATATCCACGTTTGAAGATGTACATCAAAATCAAAATCAAAATCAAAATCAAGTTGAGAATATCCACGTTTGAAGATGTACATCAAAATCAAAATCAAAATCAAACAAGTTGAGAATATCCACGTTTGAACAAATCAAAATCAAAATCAAGTTGAGAATATCCACGTTTGAAGATGTACATCAAAATCAAAATCAAGTTGAGAATATCCACGTTTGAAGATGTACATCAAAATCAAAATCAAAATCAAGTTGAGAATATCCACGTTTGAAGATGTACATCAAAATCAAAATCAAAATCAAGTTGAGAATACATCCACGTTTGAAGATGTACATCAAAATCAAAATCAAAACAAGTTGAGAATATCCACGTTTGAAGATTTACATCAAAATCAAAATCAAAATCAAGTTGAGAATATCCACGTTTGAAGATGTACATCAAGTTGAGAATATCCAAAAGATGTACATCAAAATCAAAATCAAAATCAAGTTGAGAATATCCACGTTTGAAGATGTAAAAAATCAAAATCAAAATCAAGTTGAGATATCCACGTTGAAGATGTACATCAAAATCAAATCAAAATCAAGTTGAGAATATCCACGTTGAAGATGTACATCAAAATCAAAAATCAAAGTTGAGAATATCCACGTTTGAAGATGTACATCAAAATCAAAATCAAGTGAGAATAGCGTTTGAAGATGTGTTGAATATCAAAGATGTACAAAATCAAAAACAAGTTGAGAATGTTTGAAGATTTACATCAAAATCAAAATCAAAATCAAGTTGAGAATATCCACGTTTGAAGATGTACATCAAAATCAAATCAAAATCAAGTGAGAATATCCACGTTTGAAGCAAGTTGAGAATATCCACGTTGAAGATGTACATCAAAATCAAAATCAAAATCAAGTTGAGAATATCCACGTTTGAAGATTTACAAAAATCAAATCAAAATCAAGTTGAGAATATCCACGTTTGAAGATGTACATCAAAATCAAAATCAAAATTCAAGTTGAGAATATCCACGTTTGAAGATGTACATCAAAATCAAATCAAAATCAAGTTGAGAAATATCCACGTTTGAAGATTTACATCAAAATCAAAATCAAAATCAAGTTGAGAATATCCACGTTTGAAGATGTACATCAAATCAAAATCAAAATCAAGTTGAGAATATCCACGTTTGAAGATGTACATCAAAATCAAAATCAAAATCAAGTTGAGAATATCTTTTAACATCAATCAAAATCAAAAATCAAGTGAGAATATCCACGTTTGAAGATTACATCAAAATCAAAATCAAGTTGAGATATCCACGTTTGAAGATTTACATCAAAAATCAAAATCAAAATCAAGTTGAGAATATCCACGTTTTGAAGATTTACATCAAAATCAAAATCAAAATCAAGTTGAGAATATCCACGTTTGAAGATTACATCAAAATCAAAATCAAAATCAAGTTGAGAATATCCACGTTTGAAGATTACATCAAAATCAAAATCAAAAATCAAGTTGAGATATCCACGTTTGAAGATGTACATCAAAATCAAAATCAAAATCAAGTTGAGAATATCCACGTTTGAAGATGTACATCCAAAATCAAAATCAACACATCAAGTTGAGAATATCCACGTTTGAAGATGTACTCAAAATCAAGTACACTGGCGACATCCGCAAATAGGGTAACTAATTTAATAATTCAAAAAAAAATCCTAGATCTGGATCAACACTGAACGCATCTAAGTTACGCTAAGATGCACCTCTGATAAATATTTGAAATAAAAATCTATTCATAACTTTTTGGTTATCTAGTTAACCGAAGAATATACGTACATAAATATAA
>NW_020872112.1:280285-282785 GCF_003789085.1 Penaeus vannamei | reverse complement strand
GGACTACCTGACCTATCAATTTCTTCAATTCTTCCCTGTCCTCAATTTGACAAGGCTTATAACACAAACCCTATTTGCTCTCTCGGTAAATTGATTAGCTGGGCGACCTACAAGGAATATCTACACCCATCTTGAATTCCATTAGACCTCACCTTCATGAGTGTAAATCTACATATAAACTTTCTCACTCTTTAAGAAAAAGATTCAGAAAAATTATGCTTATTATTGCCCTATATCTGCAGCTTAAAATCGTAACTATTGACAATCCACTTAACATTATTTATATCAATTGGTTCCTCCATTGTCTTCTCTTTGTATGTAACGTTACCTTTGTGGTCTACCAGTATGACTGTTGTTGTTCTGCAAGGTACAGGATAAATAATAAGTTGATACAAGGAAGAAAAAATGCTGCACAGTTATCATATGCTTAAGAGTTTTCCCAAGACCTTGATTTTCACGAGCAATATAAATAACATTTTTATTTCTTAATAGGGATTAATGAATATCAAAAGGATAGAAACTTTTAGAAGTTTGATAGAAAAATATGTTCAATTCAGTCTAAATATGGACTGAATCTTATGGAGCTTCCTTTGTCTATACATATATCTATACTTATAGCATATAAACACACACACACATATATATAAGAGAGAGAGAGAGAGAGAGAGAGAGAGAGAGAGAGAGAGAGAGAGAGAGAGAGAGAGAGAGAGAGAAAGAGAGAGAGAGAGAGAGAGATTTTTCAGCTACATGCCAACACTGAACAATAACGAAAATTGTCACTGTTGATAAATGAAATCATGTTAACCTTATCAAAAAGAGAAAATTCTATAACCAAAGCTATTTACCTTGTCCCAATGTTTTCTGATGTACAGGAGACCCGTATTCTGCACAACTCGTCTAAAAAGTCCTTCGAGAATTGGCGACCTTGGTAAGTCAGCTGATCGTCTGGAAAATTCGTCTCGCGGGTCTTTCTTTTTTCGAAAAGCTCGTGGATCAGCTGTTTCTGGTAGCTCCTCTTCCCGAAACAGCTGACGACTTCCTCCATTTCTTCTTGCCTCTCTGAAGCTTTTTTGAAGGGCTTTCTCACCACCGCTGTTCGCAGGCGGGAAGGAGGCACGTGGTTGGGCTATGGATTCGGAACGGCAACATTGCCCTGTTTGCTCAATATATTGGCAACCGACAGATGAGTTTATGAAAGATCGGGCATCTCGAGGCTTTCTCGTCGTAGATTTCTTATTGGGACACGCCAATGGCTTTGGATACATGAGGAGCATTGCAGATTCAGGGTAAAGTATAATGATTTTAACTTGGTGATTTTGGAACCAGCAGGTAATAGCTATAAAATAGGGTATTTTAATAGTTTGGAAAACGTTCCTCAAGTTATAGAGCCCGGAGTCCTCGCTTTTTGAGAAGCCCTTCAAAAAGTTCAAAGAGGCAAGAAGAAAATGGAGGAAGTCGTCAGCTGTTTCGGGAAGAGGAGCTACCAGAAACAGCTGATCCACGAGCTTTTCGAAAAGATGAAAGACCGCGAAATGAATTTTCCAGACGATCAGCTGACTTCCCAAGGTCGCCAATTCTCGAAGGACTTTTTAGACGAGTTGTGCAGAATACGGGTCTCCTGTACATCAGAAAACATTGGGACAAGGTAAATAGCTTGCTTGGTTATAGAAATTTTCTCTTTTTGATAAGGTTAACATGATTTCATTTATCAACAGTGACAATAATTTTCGTTATTGTTCAGTGTTGGCATGTAGCTGAAAATCTCTATCTCTCTCTCTCTCTCTCTCTCTCTCTCTCTCTCTCTCTCTCTCTCTCTCTCTCTCTCTCTCTCTCTCTCTCTCTCGTGTGTGTGTGTGTTATATTGCTATAAGTATAGATATATGTATAGACAAAGGAAGCTCCATAAGATTCAGTCCATATTTAGACTGAATTGAACATATTTTTCTATCAAACTTCTAAAAGTTTATCCTTTTGATATTCATTAATCACTATTAAGAAATAAAAATGTTATTTATATTGCTCGTGAAAATCAAGGTCTTGGGAAAACTCTTAAAGATGCATATGATAACTGTGCAGCATTTTTTCTTCCTTGTATCAACTTATTATTTATCCTGTACCTTGCAGAACAACAACAGTCATACTGGTAGGTCACAAAGGCGCCGTTACACACAAAGAGAAGACAATGGAGGAACCAATTGATATAAATAATGTCAAGTGGATTGTCAATAGTTACGATTTTAAGCTGCAGGTATAGGGCAATAATAAGCATAATTTTTTCTGAATCTTTTCTTAAAGAGTGAGAAAAGTTTATATTGTAGATTGACACTCATGAAGGTGAGGTCTAATGGAATTCAAGATGGGTGTAGATATTCCTTGTAGGTCGCCTAGCTAATCAATTTACCGAGAGAGCAAATAGGGTTTGTGTTATAAGCCTTGGCAAATTGAGGACAGGGAAGAATTGAAGAAATTGATAGGTCAGGTAGTCCTCTTTCTTGCGTGA
>NW_020872112.1:265285-272785 GCF_003789085.1 Penaeus vannamei | reverse complement strand
ACTTCACATATCACGTTTCCTTCCCCCCTTTGCGCTTGTAGCGAAGGTTTATTTCTGAGTCGTTCTGATCAGTGTGGGATCTTGGAGAGCTCATGCTCTAATGAAGACCTTTCGTTCAAGCATGGGACCACAGCGATATGGGGCAGGGGTCAACACTAGGGTCTGGTATGGGACGCAAGAAACAGCGGTTACGCAGCCACTTGAGAGACGAACCTTATAATTCCAATTTTTACCGCTGCCCATGATGACTCCAACTTTGTCCCAGCAGTGAGTGAGCGGCTCGGCAGTCACAATCCTCTGTGGGGTCCTGCCATGGGCGGTGGTCCTTGCCATAATGGTGGGCATATTCCGCAACTCCAGAAGGCCGCAGTCAAGGTCCTCTGTGTTTATTTTACCTGAGGTTGCTGACTTCATGGCTGACTAGACAGCCGCCTCAGTGTGGCCATTTGCATCTGGGTAATGTGGTGACGATAGCACCTGGTTGATACCCCAGCACTGCAGGAAGGAATTGAATTCAAAACTGCTGAACTGGGGCCCACTGGCTGCTCAGAGGCAGATGGGGACACCAGTTTCTCTGAAGTAACAGCAGAGCATCCTTATTGTTCGAGATGTGTAGGTTTGTCAGCACCACAGGGGACAATGGAGGGCATTCCAGATAGCCGGTCCACGATGACAAGTAAAACTTTCCCAGCAACTGTGAAAAAGTCCGCGGAGACCGACTCGAGAAGTCTGGTGGGGGCAACGTCCTACTGCTGTCTTGGTTGAAAGATCTAGCATGGTTCGCAGGCATGGATGGTGCTAGTGATGTCAGCTTCAATTCCAGGCCAGAAGACAGTTTGGCATGCCCTGTGAATTATCACTTCCATACCACAGTGTCTATCGTGAAGTCGATGGAGGGTGCAGTGTCAGAGTGCTGTGGGGAGGAGTGTGTTGGTTGTAGAGGACCAACTCTCCATCTGCATAGAGGCTGTTACAAAGCTTCCAATATGGGAGTATTGAAAAGTGTAGTGTGATGATCTGGAAAGCTCCTGGCGGCATCTTGAATGTTCTGGTCGGCTTCCTGGTGCGTTGCGTCTTAAGAATCCTCAGCGATGAAAGAGTTGCTTCTCTGGTGTGTGGTCTCATGTTTAAAGGTGTGGGCTCAGTGGGGAACGTGACAGGGCATCAGTAATCGAGAGATTCTTCCTGGGCCGCCATACAGCTGAGTAGACGTACTGTGAGACTTTCTTATTGAGGCGTTGAAGTCGGGGATTCTCCATCGCGTCGAGGGAGTAATTATTGAGATTAGGAGTCAAGGTACTATGATCTGTCATCAGAGTGAAGGTGGGCAGGCTAATCAGGTAGTGCCTGCTCTTGGACATGGCCCATACAGCGGCGAGGAGCTCCAATTCAATCATGGCATAGTGCATTCCTGTGTCTGTGAGAAACCAGGAGTCACCCAGAATCAAGCAGGTCCTTCCTTGGCCATGATCTTGTAGAAGGGCATACCCTATGCCATTAAGTCTGTAGGATCACTTGTGAGGCAGGGTTGAAGTGTCCCAAGACAGGTGGCTGGAGAAACAAGCTTACGAAAAGCCTCGTGGTGATCTGGTGTCCAGGTAA
Source organism: Penaeus vannamei (assembly GCF_003789085.1). Lineage (NCBI taxonomy): Eukaryota > Metazoa > Arthropoda > Malacostraca > Decapoda > Penaeidae > Penaeus > Penaeus vannamei. The sequence goes on along the minus strand of NW_020872112.1, from coordinate 271,183 downwards.
AGGAATGCTTCTAGCTAAGTCGTGGACAAAAGGGCTGGGCGGCAGCTGCAGAGGTCAGCGACATTAGCAGGTGTCAGGAAGTCCTGGATGGCACTAACTGAAGATTGCTGTGATGCATTGTCTCCTTTCGTCCGAAATTGAGGTCTGGGTTTTCTTCCATCTTTTGCTGCTTGTAGGAAAAAAAAAAAAAAAAAAAAAAAAAAAGTGAATTGGTGATGCTGTTTTTTTTTTTTTTTTTTTTTTTTTGGGTGGCCTCATAGGATCTGCAGTGGTTAACTACATCTTGCAGAGGATCACTGAATAAGCTCCTTGTCAATGTCACCATGAGTCTGACCATTTTCAACTGTGTCTCAGCGCACATGAAATGGGGAAGTAAAGATGGTGGCTAACGATGGATCTGAATGAATTTGCCTGTCTGTTATCACAGGATTTTACCAATTTCACTGTGCCATGTGAGTCTTCCAAACACTGTCCCTATGAAGGTGGACGTAAACACTGTAGGTTCTTTTAACCACTGGGTTTAATGGTTGATACAGAGCAGGCAAGCTAGTGAGAGAAAAGTATGTTTCCTCCCACACCAAGTAGCTCAGGACCTCTCATGAGGTGTAACATGTAGCGATCCAGTCGTCCGAGGAATCACACTGGGCTAAGCTACACGTGCAATAAAAACAAAGTATATATATATATATATATATATATATATATATATATATATATATATATATATATATATATATATATATATATATATATATATATATATATATATTATATATATAAAAGAATGAATAAAAGGAACTTCACTAAAATTATGTAGTAAATATTTCTCGTGAAGGAACCGCAGCTCGTTGTTGGCAGGGCGGCGCTAGAAAACTTTTTTGAGGGGTGTTGGGAGCAAGGTTACCAAGTAACACTTTTAAAATTAAATCCACACTTCATACTTTTTAATATCTGTTTCGAAAAGGACCAAATTGAAATGAAAATGAAAACTTCGATAGTTACAAACCATGATCATTGATTTCTTAAATTTTGTCAAACACCAAGTCAACTATTTTTTTTTTATTCTGCTGAGTGAAATGACGATTTGTGACCTTTGGATGTTGCACCCCCCCCACATCCCCCGTGGCATCGCGCTGGTGATGGTAGCAGTAGCGGAAAGCGAGTAGGATTCTGAAGAGAGAGAAACCAAAATAATAGAAAATACATTAATTATATATTAAAACTACGCCCGTGCGGCAAAGTTTGGGCCGCAGTTAAATCGAGTGGTTATGTGTTTGTATATTGGTATAGCTGTGTATCAGTATGCCTTGAATATATTCGTCCATACCAGTAACTTACCACAATCCCTTATTTCCTCTGGCCTCACAAACCACAAATATCTTGTTATTACCTCTTTTATGGTATAATACTTATCTTATTATTATCGTGATTGTAGAAACTTGAAAACACTGGACGGAGAATTCCGAGGTGAAAAACCAAACACAAAAGCATTGAGCAAGACGTTTTATTCCTGTCAGCACTGGAGCCTCACTGACTCTCCGCGCTTACCTCTCACCTGGCCACCGTTTTCTTTGGAGCTCACCTGAGCAGCGGTATTGGTGGTTTAACGAGCCTAAAGGGGTCGTCAGGCTGCCTGCTTGTACTTTACTATTTTTAAGTGATTTGAATGTAATTGATATAGTGGTTTTAATTGCCGATTCACTATGTGCGTATGCGCGAGTGAGAAAACAACGCACAGCTACCACATCATACAGTGTGTAATAATAATAAAAAAAATATATATGCATGCTTCGTATGTTGTACAATAGAGGAGACAGGTACAATAGGCTTGGGTATTGTAAATGTGAAATATATAAATGGTTTACATACAGTTTTATATACTGATGGTGTAGCCGACCCCTGCAACCTGCAGCACGGCTTACTTCCCCCAGGTTGGGTCCAGGTCGACAGCCTGTCCTCTCGCCCTCACCATCAGCAGCTTCTCGAAGATGCATACTGAGACCTGATTGGTTGACACCGCAGGCTCCCCTCGTTCCCGGGTGGCTGGCACAGCTCAGCCCCACTTAAGCTCCAGCGCCTGGGCCTTAGTTCAGCACTCACCGATCCTCCACCTGAGCAAGACACAACAGCAAGCAACAAGGCTTACCCGGGCCTTCGCCGTTGGTCTCCAGCACACCAGCCAGACCTGTGTGCACTCACACCACCACAAAAGCTCCTTAAAGAGAGGATTGATTGACAGCCTATGGTGTATGCTCACCCATTGCCATAAAGACACTTCACATATCCACAAGAAGTATACAAACATGCACCAAGCTGATGACCTACTCCAAAATATAAGTGGTGTGCCACAAGAGAAAGGAGAACCAATGACTCCTGGAAGAGGCAGAGCAGAGAAACTAACATGCACCCAGGTAATTCCCCCCTCCCCTTCCATTCCCCCATATGCCCTCACCCATACACAGTACTGACATTTTGAACCTCCCTTGGGTACCTCTGTATTCCCTTCCTTATGTACCAGATGTATCAAAACAGGAAGTAGGCATATGGAAGTAGTCGTCTCCTATCATCGCATATCTGTGTGCGGATAATGAGAAGAATTGCAAGGGGAGTGAATCGTTTCTAAGAATTGGTGTAGACAAATTTTGGGAATCTTTCAGTTATTCAGGTTAGGATTTTTTATCCATATGAAAAGATACTGCTGTCTCAAGGTCACAAAATGTAAATCAAGTCTTGGAGATACATATTCAGCTTCGCGTAAAGTCCTGTTCTACCTATATTTATCATCAAAATCACTACTTCTAATTCATTGTGGTAAATACACCGTCTCGCTTTGTCCAGGAGGGGCCAGGATAGATCTCGCCAACAAGGTATGGCATGTTTGAAAGGGGGAGCATACCGCTTGGGCAAGTGGAACGAACAGGTGTGTGGAAGGATGTACTACATGGACCAGCAAAGAGGCAAGTCGTTCTACCTATCTAGAACACGGGGATTTACCTTGGTTAAATGACTGAAGGGGTGCGATTTAAAGGAAAGATATTCATTAACCAAGCAGTTCTTCACTGATAGAAGCGAGACACGTACTACTGCTGGTGTCATTCTATTGTTCGCCTCTTTCTCTTCGCCTGTATACCTTCTTCCTTATTTCTTCACTGTTTTTATCAAGCGCTTCTTTCACTCTCATTTACTATATTCTGCCGTCTATCCTTTACAATTACGGGCAAGGGGAAACTGGATAAACATTTTTAACCTAATAAACGTGAGTAGGCAACTAGTAATACGCATACGGCATTAAAACATTGGCAAAGGAAACCTGTAAAACAATAGTAAAAACACCTTTAAATAAACGTTAAAACATGTAAATGATAAAACAACCCGAAAGATGATAACGGACCGATCACAAAAGGTCCTTTGGCAGAATAAAAACCTCAGCTGTCTCTACTACTACCAACATATATAGAACTCTTCAGAACCACTTGGCTGTCTCAAGTAGCGAAAGCTCGTTCCAGGTGTATCCGTCCAGCTCAGCCAGGCACAGACCGGCAGCAAAGTCTCATGTTGCATTTGCTGGCCTTTCACGTCAACTTATGTCTGCAAATAAGTGAAGGTATCGGTTCTTCTTACTCTAAGGATGAATACAACTACTTTTAAAATACAATTCAAATGTAAAAACGATATCTGCGAAATTAAACACTATTAAAGAACCATTAGCATAATTAACCAAAAAAGTAACTGAGTTAGTAGAGGAACCATGATGGGAGTTTATTACAGACACGTAAAACTTATGATAAGAAAATTCGAAGAATGTCATAATGGTTAAAATTTAAACCTTAATATAGATAGACCTCTATGGGATTTGAAAATATACATAAGAGTTAAGAACTAGGCCTTTACATAAAGGAATTAGATAGACCTCTGAAAGATCTAGAAATATAAATAATGTAAAAAATGTTCAATAAAAAGGTTTTTTTTCATTTCAGTCTACATCAACTCTTGGGGGATGACGCTGAATAAGACAGACATAAAATGAAGTCGAGAAGTTGGCGACCTCAAAATGCCACCCTCACAACCCTCGGTGAAATGGCGAGGCGAATGTCGCCACTACGGCTCAAAAAGGGGAAGGTGTTGTCACCTCGGGTTCATTACTTAATTCAGGGGGAGATGCTCCCGCGCCTGTGGGAGAGTTGGAGGTGAGTGAAGATCATGAAAAGGAATAATATTTCCTGGAGTGGCAGACGTATTTTAGCGTAGTCTTTCACGATACGATGAGTGGGATGGAGTAGAGGGTGCAGGGGGTGGGGGGGGGACGCGTTCGAAATCCTGAGAAGAGCTTATCGAAGCACCAAACTTTAGCTCGAAAAGACTTTACTTTGACTTATTCATGATGGCCATGAAAAAAAAAACACGTCCGGGCGAAATGGCGGAGAGCGAGAGAGAGAGAGATTGAGTTGTAGAAAGAGAGAGAGTTAGCTTCGCATATGCATTGTTTGTTGACACAGAATAGAGCTCTTTATTTACACTAACTTAAATGTGCGTGTCAATATTGGTCAGTGTTCTGGTGTCATGTTTGTTCATTATTTAAATGTAAATTGGTCTGTTGCTGAACAATGGCACCTATGCGTGGGTTCCCGTTTTGTTTGTTTATAATTCTCCAGTATTTTGAACTTCTCGACTCAGGACCCCCCCTCTCTCTCTCTCTCTCTCTCTCTCTCTCTCTCTCTCTCTCTCTCTCTCTCTCTTCTCTCTCTCTCTCTCTCTCTCTCCTCTCTCTCTCTCTCTTCCACTTTCCGTGCCTGCCAGGTTGTCATAACTCGTCTGTCCTGCTCTCTCTCTCTTCTCTCTCTCTCTCTCTCTCTCTCTCTCTCTCTCTCTCTCTCTCTCTCTCTCTCTCTCTCTCTCTCTCTCTCTCTCTCTCTCTCTCTCTTCCACGATTTCTTCAATCTAAGTGTCTTTTAGATTTTTTTGTATGTGTGCGTGTGTGTGTGTGTGTGTGTGTGTGTGTGTGTGTGTGTGTGTGTGTGTGTGTGTGTGTGTGTGTGTGTGTGTGTGTGTGTGTGTGTGTGTGTGTGTGACAGTTATTGGTAGGCAATATCAGTTACAGATAACCCCGTTACATGTGTCGATGAATGGCATAAATTCCCCATAAAAGTATTTGAATCGATGTTAGCAAAATTTATCTTATTGTTAACCTAATCGACATAGACTCATTTCCTTTCCTTGATTTATTGCCGAGGAATATTGATGCCCGAATTTCTTCCGCATTCCATCGTGAATTTGTTTTCACAATATCTGGCTCTAGGTATGACGTAAAATATCATTCAGAGTAACGTATTTCTATAATGACTGATTTATTCATGAATGCGATGTAATAGTTATCATCAACGTTGGTTAATATATTAAATACTGTCGCTACGTATTATAAATATAACGACGGTGGTTATATCCCAAGCAGGAAATACAAGAAAAGGCCATAATTATCTAATCGACCTTGAATCGCAACCAAATCATCAGAAAATCGACCCCATTGACGCCATGTTATGTATGAAAAGTATTTACATATAGAGAGACCGTATACAACTCAAAACCTATTTATACGACGATCACTGCGAAACCATCATCTAAAAAAAAAAGAAAGAAAAAGAAAAAAAAAAAAAAAACATGACCACGAAAGGAAGAGGGAGAGAAGAAAAAAAAAAAAGAAATCTCAAATATGTACCATGATGGCATGCCGGTATTAATTAACTAATTATCCAGAAAAAAAACTAGGTAGTCATCGTCAACAAAAATAAGCGCCAGATTTGACAGCCCGGGATGGTTCGTACCCTCCCCGCTGCTATCAAACCTATTCGTGTTTTCCTATTTTTAAGACATTTTTTCTTTACTTTTTTCTTTTGATCTCTT
>NW_020872112.1:250285-252785 GCF_003789085.1 Penaeus vannamei | reverse complement strand
GAGGGGGGGGGGGAAGGAAATAAAAAGAGAGAGAAGAGAGAGAGAGATGGGGGGAGGGAGATGAAGAGAGAGAGAGAGAGAAGAGAGAGAGAGAGAGAGAGAGAGAGAGAGAGAGAGAGAGAGAGAGAGAGAGAGAGAGAGAGAGAGAGAGAGAGAGGAGGCAAAGAGAGAGAGAAAAAGAGAATAATAAGTGTATAACGATATAAGAATACTGTGTACAAATTATAAGTTTTCAAATCATATGTAGAGATGTGTCAGCTGACAGTAGGTATATGTACACACACACACACACACACACACACACACACACACACACACACACACACACAGTAAAAAAAAAAAAAAAAAAATAGTGAAAAGGCAAATCAGGGTGTTTCACCTGGGAGAGTTGCCAGTTATTCCTTTTTTCTGAGATAAGACATTTTTGTCATTTTATTTTATTTCCTTCTCTCTCTCTCTTTCTATCCTCTGTTTCCAACATTCTGCAGATTCTTCTCGAATAGGGAATAGCGTTATTACACCCCTCTCTGAGACTATGGAATCTCTCTTATTTGTGATATTTTTTTAACGAAAACTACAAAATTTTAGATAAATAATCAAAGAAAGAAAATGTACATGAAAAGTGCATTTTCCTCTGTTTACGTTTTGAATCTATGTCGGATTGTATTTTCCTGTTTTTTCGACTTTTAAAACATCACAGAAGGTTTCCACGTCGGTACGTATGGCACATCCGGGTACATAATTGTGTCAACCCTTTTACAGCAAAAACAATGTAAAAAGGGGTACACGAAAAGCCCATATTCCTATGTTTTTAGCACGAAGGGTTGTGACCTCGCCTATTTAGAGACGATTTTACCTCCTGACTTTTTTTAAATGGGTACTATATTTGCCTTATTTTCCTTTACCAGGCCTCCTGATGTTTTTTTTTTTTTAAACGCGTACCATATTTGGCTAATTTTCCCTTACCAGGCCTCATATACATACGCTCGTATGTGTGTGTGTGTGTGGTGTGTGTGTGTGTGTGTGTGTGTGTGTGTGTGTGTGTGTGTGTGTGTGTGTGTGTGTGTGTGTGTGTGTGTGTGTGTGTGTGTGTGTGTGTGTTCATAAACACAAGAACAGATAGATTAGATTGCAACAATTATGTTTCGAAATCATATATATACATACATATATATATATATATATATATATATATATATATATATATAATATATATATATATATATATATATATATATATATATATATATATATATATAATATATATAATACATATGAATAGTAATAAATGTAATAGAACAAATAGGTGAAATAAAGTCTTGATAAATACATCGCTACTTTTATGATATTTTTGAAGGTTTTATTATTAATCTAATTAGCTAGTCACTCTAGTTTAAGTACAATTTGTGAATGATGGAGTAAAAGTTTATTTTTTTTCGTATCGTTTTACCATTTTTTTTCATCATCTTTAGATTCCATTATCATCATCACCAACACTATCACCATCATCGTCCTCATCCTCATTAATATCATCATTAACATCATCATCGTCATCACCATTATCACCATCGTCATCACTGGTAACAATGTCATCATCATTCTCTATCTATCACCATCTATCTCTCAATCTAACATCTATCTATCACCATCTATCTATCTAACATCTATCAAGGAAGAAGGGAATAAAAAAAATCTGTCTCTCTATCTAACATCTATCTTATCTGTCTCTCTATCTAACATCTATCTATCTGTCTGTCTATCTAATATCTATCTATCTGTCTCTCTATCTAAACATCTATCTATCACATCTATCTATCTATCTAACATCTATCATCACCACTCATTTCACTGTCCGTAGAATATCGTTGGTAGAGAGAAGTTATGAAGGGTGATTTATCCACACGTAAGGTTTCACTAGGTTTAATGACGAAGGTCAATCGTGGTTGACAAATAAGTATGGAGTCAAGAGTATAGCTTGAATGTTGTGGTGCGATGCGTCTGAGTGACGTCACAGTCACGTGATGGCAGAGAGTAACAGCTCCATTTTACGGGATCACAATTCCGTTACACATCCTATCCGGGATAACTATTAATGTTGCATAGTAATAATTCACAAGCTCCGTGATATGATACAACACAATAAAATACACCAGAATACAAATATACATACATAACAGTATATACATATTAACCTGAATCCTACAAGAAGGAGAAAATGAAAGAAAGAGCGAAGCAAGGAAAAAGGGAAGAAGGGAAGGAGAGAATAAGGAAAAGAGAGAAGGAGGGAGGGAGGAAAGGAGAGAAAGAGGGAAGGAAGAAGAAAAAAAGGAAGAAGGGAATAAAAAAAAGATGGAAAGGGATGGAAAAAGAGAGAAGGAAGGAAGAAGAGAAAAAGCGAAGGAGGGAAGAAGAGAAAGAAGAAGGAAAGAAAAAGGGAAGGAGGAGGAGAGAAAGAGGAAAGAAGGTATGGAGAAAAAGAGAGAATGAATGAAAGAGAGAA
>NW_020872112.1:242785-245285 GCF_003789085.1 Penaeus vannamei | reverse complement strand
ACTTCGGTGTTGTATTTAATGTGTTGTGTAGTTTTTCTAACCAATCATCCAGTTTCTTTGTTATACTTCTGAATACTCCAATATCACAGATACAATTATTATACCTCTCATGTTCCAAATTTCTATTGATATCTCTTTTCGTCTTGATATTTCTCCACTTTCTCTTTTTTTTCCTTATCATTAGGCATTTTCTTGTTATTACTGTCACTTGGTATTGCAGCGTCAACTAATTGTGCATTTTGTTTCTCCTTTATTCACAAAAATTATGTCACGTCTCTTTGCTTCAATGACAGTATTCCATTGGGTATTCATATGCCATAGTTGTCTTATCTCATCTTCTACGTCTTTCACTCTTAGGGAGATGTTCATTCGATTTTCTGCTCTTTTTGGTTTGTATTTCTTGTATAAATTCCAGTGCACCAATCTCGCAATTTATTGATCTTTTCTGCAAACTCAATTCAAGCAGTGATATTAAATGAAAGAAATGTCATTATAAGATCCTGGTTTCCCGCGGACGCAACTCGCAAATCTTTATATTTTTCAATCTCTCTCTCTATATATATATCTCTCTTTCTTTCTCTTCTCTCTCTCTCTCTCTCTCTCTTCTCTCTCTCTCTCTCTCTCTCTCTCTTCTCTCTCTCTCTCTCTCTCTCTCTCTCTCTCTCTCTCTCTCTCTCTCTCTTCTCTCTCTCTCTTCTCTCTCTCTCTCTCTCTCTCTCTCTCTCTCTCTCTCTCTCTCTCTCTCTCTCTCTCTCTCTCTCTCTCTCTCTCTCTCTCTCTTCTTCTCTCTCTCTCCTCTTCTTTCTCTCTCTTTTCTTTCTCTCTCTTCACTCTTTTCAACTCTCTCTCCTCTCCCTCTCTCTCTCTCTCTTCTCCCTCCCTCCTCCTTCCTCCCTCTCCCTCTCTCTCTCTTCTCTCTCTCTCTCTCTCTCTCTCTCTCTCTCTCTCTCTCTCTCTCTCTCTCTCTCTCTCTCTCTCTCTCTCTCTCTCTCTCTCTCCCTCTCCCTCTTCCTCCCCCCCCTCTCTCTCTTTTTTTACAATGCATTCTGGTCACGCTCAAAATCAGTGAGGGAAATCACACACACGTGGCCGAAAAAAGCGTCTAATTTGCCAAACCTTCCCAACGCAGACTGGACTGAATCAGCAGTAAATGTTTCAGATGATTTATTTTTTTTTTTTTTCTATGGCCAGCTTTTTTTACGGTGAGATATCTACTTTGAGGGTAATTTTGTTTTCGTTTAAAGGTGTATTTTGCTTTTCATTGTTTATTGTAATTATTACTTTTCGATAGTATATTTTCAGTATGTTTCAATATCGGTGTGGAAGGACATGGTATTAAAAAACCCACCGTAAATGGATTAAATAAACGTGTATTAACTATTTGGTACACTAAAAATCTCAAAGGAAATCTCTTTTACAATCCACGCTAAAAGTCTTTTGCAATCCTTTAAGATACATAATCCTTTAACGAGCATCTATCGTACGTGCAATTGCAAAGGGGACCTTATTTTGCTCGAGGTTGGCGATGCTCAGTGGTATAGCAACGATTTTGCAATTGCAAGAAATCTATTTCGAATCAGCTCATTTTCCCTCTAAATTGCGTCCAATCCCAGGAGAGAGAGACCTTTCCCAGAACCGACACTGAATAGTAATATTTCCATATTTTAAAAAACTCACATGTTTATCACCATCATTTTCTCAATTGAAATATGGTATCTTCAGCCCAACTGTGCATTGAAATTCCAGAGAGTCCTGCATGAGCTGAAAGTTATTTGTTTTCCTCGAGTAAATGCAATTTAGTTAACGCTGCCATAAATATTAGTGTTAGCTGGGGTCGAAGTCGTGGAAACGAAGTGGCCCGCCGACAGAAGAAAATAATTCTTGAAGCATTGCATAAGACAGATCTATTAAACACGTAAAGCAAGGCAGGGCAAAATATCTGTACAACTCTCTCTCTCTCTCTTACTCCCTCTCTGTCTGCCTCTCTCTCTCTCTCTCTCTCATCTCTCTCACTCTCTCTCATCTCTCTCTCTCTCTCTCTCTCTCTCTCTCTCCTCTCTCTCTCTCTCTCTCTCTCTCTCTCTCACTCCCTCTCTGTCTCTCTCTCTCTCACCCTCTCCTCCTCTCTCTCTCTCTCTCTCTCTCTTCTCTCTCTCTCTCTCTCTCTCTCTCTCTCTCTCTCTCTCTCTCTCTCTCTCTCTCTCTCTCTCTCTATTTATCTATCTATCTATCTACCATCTCTCTACTCTCCCCCTTATCCCCCCCCTCTCTCTAAATTCTAGCTTTGAATTTTGTGTATATTACAGACGCGACTGGTCGTAGAAAAGCCGTACATATCATTTTCACTTTTATGTGATGTCAAATCATCCCTCACATCCCTCCCAAACATAACAAACCACACACACACACACACACATACATATATTTATATATATATATATATATATATATATATTATAATATATATATATATTAATAATATAATATATATATATTTAAT
>NW_020872112.1:217346-222346 GCF_003789085.1 Penaeus vannamei | reverse complement strand
AATAATAATAATAATAATAATATAATAATATAATATAATGAATAATAATATAGTAATAATAGTAATAATGATAATAATAATAATAATAATAATAATGATTATAATAATAATAACAATAATAGTAGTAATGATAATAATAATGATTATTATTATTATTATCATTACTATTAATAAGAATTTTCCTTATCATCTTTATGATTATGATTATAAACATGATTATTATCATTATCAATATTATGATGATGAATATGATGATCCTCCTCCTCCTTATCATTAACACAATTATTTCTATCAAAGACGAATGTATGATATAAAGAATCAACTTTATGTTTCAATGGTCGTGATTATTTTAACATTACTATTACTATTTCTACTATTATCATTATTATTACTATCATTTTTTGTGATAATTATTATTAGTATTATCATTATGAGAGAGAGAGAGAGAGAGAGAGAGAGAGAGAGAGAGAGAGAGAGAGAGAGAGAGAGAGAGACTGACAGACAGAGAGACAGGAGTAAACAGACCGACAGACAAAGAGACAGAGAGAGAAGCAAACAATCGAGAGAAAGATAAGACAAAAGGACATGAAACAAACAACTTGCTTTGTCACAGAAGCCAAACTGGCCATTTTTAAGGCAAGATACTTTTTTTTGTCAAAATCCGCTAGATTTGACAAGAAAATAAGCGAATTTCAGAATTTTCCCTGCCAGATTGAGTCAAATGCGCTAGATTTAGCGGAAAAATCGCTAAAACTGAGGAAGGAGGGATTCATGCCCTAACTTTTGCTACAAACGACCAACAGTAAGAGAGGAGACAGAGAGAGAGAGAGAGGAGAGAGAGGAGAGAGAGAAGGAGAGGAGAGGAAGAGAGACAACGCAAAATAATATATTGGCAGTAGTAATCAGTCATAACTGAATACTTTGTCTCGTCAGTTTCCATTACGAGTCGACGCATATAAGAATCGCATAAAAAAAAACTTTTAACTCCATAAAAAACTCCGGCTATTTTATGGAAATTTGGGTGCTGAATCTTGTACAAATACTTTTTTTCCATTGTTATTATTATCAGTCGTCACTTACACTTACATAAATCACTACACAAAACACACAAAGTAAATTATACTAAGTTACGATTCTTATATATATATAATAAGATATAGTATATATATATAAATATAAATATAGAGTATAGTTATAAATATTATTAATAATCGCATATATCGGTATTCTATAAATCAAATATAAAAATAACAAAAACATATGTAGAATGCCTGATACGAAAAGGTCTGTGAATTGAATCAAATTCTATCTGCGCTATTATAACTCTTATACCTTTAATTAGTCGGGATATTTTTGATTCAATTGTTATTTCGCAGAACCATAAAATCAAGAAAAAATAGCAGTCCCTGTTTGAGAGAATGCAAAAGGTGGCAGAATTGATTTTCAGTTGATGTCAGACACGAGAAGTCATTTTTGCTAGTGTATTTCTATTAGCAGTAATCTTATGTAACTTACATCATTAGTTACATTTTTTGAATAAGTTTTGGTTTTTTATTACTTTTGCAAAAGCTGGAGCGTCGTTGGCTTTATAATGAGCATGATTAAAGTTTCTTACAGGATTTACACAGAAAATTATTTGTAATAATAAATAACGTGAAATTCTATAGTAATATATTACACTTAAATATTAGATAATAAAGTCAGAAGCATGATTTTGAACTCGCGAGTTATATAATTAAATTCACCTTTCATTATCATAGCTATTGGTAATAAATAAAATGCAAGCTGGATGAAAGCAAGGTCTATTCTATTTATCTCATAAAATAAATGAGCACACACCACACATAACAAGCCAAAGCAACAACATACACACTATCTACATAAAAAGAAACAGACAAAAACACACACATAAGATGAACACAAACATCATAAAACACTCCACACACTTAAAGAAATACACATTCACATCAATCAAAGAAACTACAAAGTTTACACAACACATTATAATGAAGGAAAACAAAGAAACACAACACACTACACTCATCAGCACAAAACATCAAAGATATCACAAACACTTTCAATTTGATTACACACATATTATTAAAAAGAAAAGAAAAACAACACAACAACACAAAACACACAACACAAAGAAACACAACACAGCATACTAAATTACAGTAAACACAAACAACACATATAATAAATAGATAAAAAAATATCACTTAATATCACATACTATGCTCACTTTAACAACACATCACACATCATCTAGCATCATTGTGCTTAATTTTAATTTTTTTTATTACAAAAAAAAAGTTTTTTAAATATTTTTTTATATAATAAAACAAACAAACAAACATCAACACACACACACCACTTCACATACTGTAAACTCAGTTTGGCCAGGAAGATAATATACTACTCACTTGGATTTATTTCTGATCATCCTAAATTCACACCGGCAAAGCAGACATTTAATTGCTTGGGATAATGTTGGAGTTTTATTTTATAGAGGAATCACAGCTGTATTTATATGAGACACAGGACACATGAACTCGGTTTTATGGTCGAAATTTATAGTGTAATAAAAAATGTTTAATAATTCAATATATTTCATTTTATGTTCGATTTTATATTAAATCACTATACTGTATCATTGACACTTTTGCATTTAATGGTATATTGAACGAGACGGAAACTAATTTTTTTAGCCTCTGTACATTGGTTTCTTATTCAGAGCGTGGATGGAACTAAAAGTGTTAAAAAAGAGGGTTTTGTTGGTTTTGCTAAATCTATTGTGAACACTATAAAATATAAATTATATTATAAAAAAAAAAATAAGCATTACATATCTACAAATAAAAAATTTATCATTTAATTTATTAATTATTATTTATATTTTTATATTTTTATAATTTTAATAATATATTATTATTCAAATAATAATAAAAATACACTCATATATTTTTTATTTTTAAATCATATATTTGATCCTTTTTTATATGATTAGATTGCCGGTAGAGAGATTGTATGGGGGAGTAGTATGGTATGGTGTTTGTAGAAGATGAGTAGTATGAAGATGAGTAGATAGAGAAGAGAAGAAAGAAGAAGAAGAGAAGAGAAGAAGAGTGTCTAAATATAGATTGTAGTATGGGTGGTAACTCAATATAATGTACATATCGTCTCATATTTAATATATAATATAATATATATTCGGTAGTATAGGTAGGGGGAGCTGGGTAGGGGTGAGTGGAAGATAGGTATAGTGAGCTTTATTATTAATTATTATAATATGTAATTAATATATATATATATGTATTACATGATATAAAAAATATAAAAAACATTTTAATCTAATATCTATCAATATCTAGTCAATAACATAATCTATCTATCTATCTATCTAAATCTATCATAATCTTATCTATTTATCTATCTCTCTTTCGCGGTGCGGTCATCTCTCATCTCTCACCATCTCTCATTTAGTTTATTTCGTTTACCTCTCTATAGTATATAATATATTATAGTATATATATTCCTACTACATCTGCATTATCCTCATTCTCTCCTTCTCTCTCTCACTCTCTCTTCTGTCTATTATATAGTATATTATATATTGTATAATTGTGTGTGTATCGTATAATATAAATCAATATATCTAATATCTATATATAAATATTATCTATCTATCAATCTAAATATATATACATAATATTTATATATATATATATATAGTATATATATTATATATATATATAGATGTATATTACGAACCTATATCTAATATCTAATATCTATATCTATCTATCTATCATCCTATATATGTATACCTATATATATGATATATATATAATATATATTATATAACATTTATATTGTATATAGTTACTTTTCTATATCTTATCTTCTATCTTTATCTCTATATATATCAAACTTTGAAACGGATGGTACACTTTGCGCTATGCGCATGTTAAGCAAGTATGATAGCTTCCCTTTAATTTAATCACAAGATTCTCGGATCACACACACACTCCCATTATCAGGAGATATAAACTGGTCCACAGATGGAGTGAGAGTAGATATGCTGTTGGTTGAATTCCTTGAATAATGTGGATCAACTGTGATGAACAAACAGGAGCCAGTGTTGCGAATTTTATAACTTTTATTTTAACCAATTGCACCACTTGTCCTACAGTGACACAGGTTCGAGTCCTGGTCGGGGAGGGTAAGTTATTTGTTCATCATATAACGCGACAGTGCATTATTCCAGCTTTCATTACTTTATTTATGTGTCATTACTATAAGAATTCCTTGTCATTCACGTGGTATTTGAAACATACGTGGTGGAAAATGAAGTTTTTCTTAGAATATTTGTTTGTCAGTGATATATATATCTTTATTACTTCATATATGAGATGATAAAGAATTATTTTCAATTCTTGGGAACTGCATGCTATTGTTATGAAATTATTGTTTACAGGTTGAAGCAAATTATAGAATATGCTACTTTACTCTGGCGTTTGCTAATAC
Organism: Penaeus vannamei; assembly: GCF_003789085.1. NCBI lineage: Eukaryota > Metazoa > Arthropoda > Malacostraca > Decapoda > Penaeidae > Penaeus > Penaeus vannamei. Next base: position 217,816 of record NW_020872112.1, on the reverse strand, counting down.
CCCAGCACACACACACACACACACACACACACACACACACACACACACACACACACACACACACACACACACACACATGTATGTGTTTGGATATGAGTAAATTCACTCCATCCTAACTGACATTTAGTAAGAATTAAGATTATTTCGTTGAAGTCTGTTCTATTAATATTACTCGATCATTAGTTTCCTAATTTGTTCAAGAACCAACATTCTGTATAATTTCCAAACTGCTCATTCTCATTTCTTTGTGAATTTCATAATTTCATGGTGATATCAGTGAAAAAAAAAATATTATCAACATCACTACCAGGTTTAGAATCAGTTAGACAACAATTGAACAAATCACACAAACACACACAAAATGTCAAGAAGTTATGTCAGTCTTATCTTAGATTAGGCAACAGTTAAGATAAATCAATCTGGTCAAGATGTCTTAAAATAATCTTCATAAATGAGCAGAGAATGTCAAC
>NW_020872112.1:192346-209846 GCF_003789085.1 Penaeus vannamei | reverse complement strand
AATGCTTTCGACATCTGACATTATTCCCTTATCACATATTAATCACATTAGCCTCGGAGATTTAACTCATCAAGCTAGTATAATTTAGTTGAGATAAGTGAGAAGTAAACTTAAGTACCCTTAAAAATTATATATTACTTATTAACCAAATAGAATTATATAGCCCATCGCATAAATTGATATGCCAATAACAAAACATCTGACTTTTCTATAATATCAAATACAATAACTACATAAAATATCTATGATTCACTTTTAAACATATAGCTTATAACTATGCACTTAAGACAGGCATGCAAGCAATAATATGAATTCAATTTAAACAAGCTATTATAAATTATAAAGTGCTTAAAATATTTATAAGCTTTGAGTAAAAGCATTTCTTCTCACATTCAATTATAGATATTAAAGAAGATCATTATTTCTGTTGGTGAGTAAATAAATTGCTTAACAAAAAAAACATGAGATTATTTTTGGCAAGATAAAATAATCTAACAATCAAAAGACCAATTGAATATCCGTATTTAGTTGCTAAGTTTAAGCTCCATTAAAGAATATAGTAATTAAATACCTTATTAAAGAGAAAATACTTAATCAAGCAATTATAATACTAAATCAATATCATCAAGCAGTTACTAAATCAAAGCAAAAAAACATATTCAACAAGATGCTTAATACATACTCATAGGCCAATATTAGCCAATATTAACCAAAATTATTCTCACACTCCATCGTAAAGTAATAGACTTCACCATCGTCGAACACCTCCGTAGAACTAGAGGTTTCCTGAAAATGATTTATTAATTCCATCCCAAGATACCTAACTGTTGTCTTAAAAGAAATAAAAACTAATCTTATACTTAATTCATTACATAATTCCTTATTTGAAAATCTGACTCAGTATGTGTTAAAACATGAAAATCAAATTTATTACTTTGCTCTATAGTCATATACATCTAGAAATAATCCTTAATCCTGCTTAACCCAATGTCAGAACAATGTCCATGGTATGTTCCTGTCCCCGAAGTTCCATGAAGATAGGCTCCTAGATCACTTTAAACGGACTTACCAAGAAATGTAAAATAAATGAATAAATAAATAATACATAATGATAATAATCATAAAAATAGGTAAATAAACAAAAAATAAATAAAAAATGAAAAACAACAAGGGTACTGGACGCTACTCCGAGGTCTAGTCCGCCAATGTGTGTCAGTGATCCACCTTTTATTTACGATAAAAGGTGGCTCATTTTCATCCAACCACGCCTTGGCTGTTATCACTTCATCCATTTCTTATCGCTGGAAAGATACCCACATCAGGATTTTTTTCTATGTTCCAGAAAATATTTAACACTATCACTTTCGACTATTTCTACTTATCACCCGAATAGATAAAAACGATTGTTCTATGTATCTAAATATACGGCTCAATGAAAGAATAAAAATTATTTTCGTTCAACGACAGTATGATAATCTAGGTATTTTGTAAAATAGCTTTGTTTGTTTGCTCGTTACGAGTCTCCATTTTATTCTTTTCCTTTATTTTCAACACGTTTTGTCCATGTTCACAGTGTTCCTTCCAGTGTTCATTTTCAACACTGTAATTTGCCAACTTTTTGGAGAAGCAATTCCAAGTTATTGTCTGTTCATATTTCTTTTTTTTCTCTTTTTTTCTGAGGTTATTATTGTTCTTTTGTAGTTTCTGGTATTTTACACTTAAAGCGAGCACAGGATGGTGTTCAGAAGATGCGGTTCTTCTCTAATGCTTCCCCGATGCATTGCAAACACACACATTGCGTCTCTCCAGCTGGAAGCCTGCTTGCCGTGGTTAAGGAGGGTCTTGGTGGAAGCGAGGATGGGTGGTGTGGGGGGTGGGGGGTGAGACGTGATATGCAGATGTACCTTTTTATATACACATGCGTATATATATATATATATATATATATATATATATATATATATATATATATTATATATATATATATATATATAATATATATATATATATATATATGTGTGTGTGTGTGTGGTGTGTGTGTGTGTGTGTGTGTGTGTGTGTGTGTTGTGTGTGTGTGTGTGTGTGTGAGTGTGTGTGTGTGTGTGGGTGTGTGTGTGTGTGTGTGTGTGTGTGTGTGAGTGTGTAGTGTATGTGTGTGTGTGTGATATATGTGTCCTTAGATATTCATAACATTCATGTAACAATAGCTACGTATAACAGGATGTGATGTAAACAAGATTAGTCAAATAACAAACGATGCGACGAATTGAAATAGAGAAGTGATGAATAAAGAGGAAACGGCATACAGAAGGAAACCAGGACATGGAAGACTAAAGGAAAATAGATTTGTTTCATGCATATGTGATAACTGGGAGAGGCCGTTTTCATAAATTTGACCGGCAGTTGCATCCGCATAGGAAATTAGAAAATATTTCACATTCATTGTTAAACTACATATAATGCCCAACACACACACACACACACACAACCACAACACACACAACACACACACACACACACACACACACATTATATTATATATTATATTTAATATATATATTATATATATTATATATTTATATATAAATATATATACACGTACACACACACACACACACACACGCACCGCACACGCACACACACCACACACACACACACACCACACACACACACACACACACATCACACCACACACACACACACACACACACACACATATATAAATTTATATTATATATATTATATATATATAAATATATATATATAGATATAGTATATATTTATATATACACACACCACACACACACACACACACACACACACACACACACACATATATATATATATATTATATATAATGATATATAATATATATATATATATATATTTATATAATAATAATACAGTACACTACACACACACTTCGACGTGTGAATGCACGCAGACCTATCAAGTCATAGTTAGAAACCTTAAAAAAAAACCTTATCGGGAATGCGAGAGAAGAAGCCTGGCGGAGGAAGAGAAATCCCCGAGGCATTAACGTCTTCAAATGGAAGAAGTTAATGAAATTTGACGTCTTTGGGACATGGGAGAAACGTCTTGTTTTTGTTTTTGCTGTTTTCTTGTCTCTAACGTTTTGTGTGTTTGTCTCTTTTTCACCCTTCTTTCTTTCTCTGCCTCTGTCTCTGCTCTTTCTCTCTCTCTAATGTAATTGTGAATGTAGCATTATCTGGTTCAGATTGCTTGTCTTATTCTCTTAGGTTCGATAAATATATATACAAATTTACACAACACAACGCCTATATATATGTGTATGTACACACACACACACACACACACACACAACCACATCATCACCATACACACACACACACACATATATATATTATATATATATATATTTATATATCTATATAGTATATTATATATTACTATATATATTAAATATATATATATATATATTATATATACTATAGTATATATATATAATATATATATACCATAATACATATATAATATTATATTATATATATAATACTATTATATATATAATAATTATTATATATATATTTATATATATATATATATCTAATATATATATAATATATTAATTGTTATCTATTAATTATGTATACTATTATATAATGTATATTACTATACATATATCATATATATATATATATATTATATATATTTATCTATTATATATATATATATTATATATATATATGCTTTATTCTTACCCGTTTTTATATTATTTCAATTTGCATATAGACAGCATGTTACTTTTAACACATCAACATTAGATTAACCTGCCGCTGCTCACCGTGTACGATCAAGCCTAATGATCATGTTCGTCAATGCTATCATTACTTTTTATGGCTATTTTTACTTCCAAAGCTGCTTTACTCTTGCTACATTTTCTTCGAGAATTATTATTATTAAGAAGAGATCACTGTTACTAGTGCAGTTCAGTGTGACTTTAATTGAAAGTGTTAATGTATAAATGTGTATATGTATATGAAAATAGGTAAATATGTATATAAACCAGTAAGCACACGCACACACACACAAACGCGCGCGCGCGCGCACATATATTTCCACACACACACACACACACACGCATGCGTACAGTGTTGAAATTCATGTCATTATGTATTTTATATATATATATATATATATATATATATATATATATATATATATATATATATATATATATATCCACACACACACATGTATACTGTCTACATGCATTGCACATTTTACTTCACTTATCCTTTTTTTCCATACACTAAGAAAAGATCTAATCAAAATGTCAAGAACACTAACAGGTTCATTAACTTCTAGAGCTTAAAATGTCAATCATTTGCTGCTTGTGATGTCAATGGTTTATTAAGTTGGGATTTGGATTGAATTAGGACTTCAAGTTTAACTTTGCTGACAGATTTGGCTTTGCAGTGTATGTCTGTGCCATGTCTTTGATCCTACTGCAATTTAGACCAAAAATAATAATCTTACATCACTAGCAGTTTTATCGTAAGTCTCAGATTTTGAAGTAATGTGTTTAACGTGAATCAAGTTTTTTCGAAGTAATGGAAGTAATAGGTTTGAAGACATTGTTTCCTCCTATTTTGTTACTCTCTTGTCGGGCTCTGCACGTCTAAAGACCTTGCCAATACCACAGATGACTGCGTGGAGCGAATCTTAATGATGGTAGCCTCTCTCGCTCTCTCCCTTCTCTCTCTCTGTCTCTGTCTCTGTCTGTCTTTGTCTCTCTCTGTCTCTCTCTTTCTCCCTCCCTCCCATCCTCTCACTTTCTCTCCCTCTGTCTGTCTGTCTGTCTCTGTCTGTCTGTCTGTCTTTCTCTCTTTTTCTCCCTCCTCCCTCCTCTCTCTTCTCTCTTCTCTCTCTCTCTCTCTCTCTCTCTCTCTCTCTCTCTCTCTCTCTCTCTCTCTCTCTCTCTCTCTCTCTCTCTCTCTCTTATATACCTGTATGTTTGTTTTTTTTGGCCGCCTTTCTATCTGTTTCTGTCTATATATCTTTGTCTCTGTTTCTTTCTCTATCTCTCTCTATCCTCTATCTGCCTCTGTCTCTGTGTGTCTCTCTTTGAGGCATTTGCTCATACGGACTGGCATATTTATATAATCTGTAAGCGATTTAAGACGAATCCAAACCTAACAGCTATGAAGTCAAACGCTAAATAGACTTGCTTTGTGGTTGGTAAATAGACCATCATCAAAGCAGCTTTTCCCGCATGACCAATTGAATTGCTGATATGTATATATGTATTTTTTTCGCTCTCTACTTGCACCTTGCTCCTTGCTCAAATTCCTTACGTATCTACCTATACATAATTATTATATAAAAAAAAATAATAATAATCGGTTCTGTTTGTCACGCCACGAATATCTTTTGCAGCAAATGGCATAAAACTGAATTATTAATTATTTCTTTATTATCATAATACACGTTTTGCTTAAATTCGCCGTGAAAACGACGAAGAATCAGATTTGTCAGCAAAGCTAAACTAACCGCCAAAAGAATTTTTATATTACAGGCGACCATTTCCCGTTTTTCTTTTCTCCGAACACAACATTTCCCGTTTTCTGTCTCTCCCGAACACAACCATTTTCCCGTTTTCTGTCTCCCGAACAACAACATTTTCCGAACACAAATATTTCCCGTTTTTGTCTCCCGAACACTTTTTCCGTTTTCTGTCTCTCGTGACACACTAAGTAATTCTGGTAAATGAAATGTCGCTCTTATCTTCGGTTCCAAGCCGGCGGTGAGGAGGATCGATGACAATTTAAGGCACTGATGGCGTATAAGGAGTGTGACGACATAGCGGCATAGTCCATGTCATTCTTTTGGTATATTATTTTTTGTTGTTGCTGTGTTGGTCTTGTTAGTATGTTATTTTTTTTTCTTTGTTGCTGTATTTGTCTGTGTGTGTGCGGTTGTGTATGTATGTGTCTGTGTATACGTGTTTGTGTGTGCAGGTTTTTTGTTTGTTTGTTTTGTGTGTGTGTGTGTGTGTGTGTGTGAGAGAGAGAGAGAGAGAGAGAGAGAGAGAGAGAGAGAGAGAGAGAGAGAGAGAGAGAGAGAGAGAGAGTGTGTGTGTGTGTGTGTGTGTAGAGAGAGAGAGAGAGAGGAGTGTGTGAGACTGTGAGTGTGTGTGTGTGTGTGTGTGTGTGTGTGTGTGTGTGTGTGTGTGTGTGTGTGTGTGTGTGTGTGTGTGTGTGTGTGTGTGTGTGCGTGTGTGGAGTGTGTCTGTGGTATAGGCATGTTTGTGTGTGCGTGTGTGTGGTATCATGCATTATTCATATATCAATCAATTAATAATAAGCACGCAAATAAACAAAAAATAGCGCTGATAATCCCTCAATCAAATTATTAATTTTCTCTCTACAGCTTTAACCTTTTCCATAACGCGTATGCAAAACCGTTCACCTCAATATTGAACCATTTTGCAACTGCCAAAGCTGCTTGTGCTGTCCCTTGTTTATGGTCATTACTTCTCTTGATTTAGTTGTTTTGTTGTTGCTAAAGTATTATTGCTTTCCTTCTCTCTTCTATATTTCTATAGTGTTCTTGGTTCTCAAGCTTCATCTGGTTATCTTAAATTTCGTAGTATCATGATTTTCTTTGCAACAATGGAAATAATCATTCATATTATGATTATCATTATTAGTTATTACGTTACTAGAAAAGGTATGAATGAGACTGAATATCTCCACAATATAAGAGATGTATTTGACCGGTTTCGAATATTTTGAAGGAAAATATATAGGAATTCGGAAAAATACATCTTTTGTATTGTGAAGATATTCATTCTCACTCATACCTTTTCTGCATTTGTCAGAATGAATACAGTTTAAACCGTTATTGTAACTATTGTTCATATTATTGTTATTATCATCATTATTAAGTGCATGATTATTCATATCAGCGACATAAAACAGGAAGCATAAAATAATATCAGTAACAATACAATTTATAATGATAATACATATATTTATAAAAAAATATAATGACAAAATTGTTGATGACTGATTATGATGATGACAATGAAAATTAAATATATCAATATCACATTATTACTATGGTTGTCAGCATCATTACTGTTATCAACATTATTTTTGCCATCAATAGGCACCGAGATTTGCGTAAAAAATAACACTGGAATATCATATATCAAAAATACATTTGGGAATAAAGCGAAATAAGACTGAATCTTTAAATCATTATCATCTTGCTCTGTGATGAAACTTGTGGAATATTGCTCGACAGGGTGATGATAACGGAAAAAAATCCATGAAAATATAAATCAGGTTGGAGAAGAAAGCAGAAGAGTGATATATACAATGGTTTAAAAAAAAATGTGTGTATATATATATATAATATATATATATATAATATATATATATATATATATAGATAGAGAGAGAGAGAGAGAGAGAGAGAGAGAGAGAGAGAGAGAGAGAGAAGAGAGAGAGAGAGAGAGAGAGAGAGAGAGGAGAGAGAGAGAGAGAGAGAGAGAGAGAGAGAGAGAGAGAGAGAGAGAGAGAGAGAGAGAGAGAGAGAGAGAGATTGTCAAATAAAGCTACCACTGTTCTATATTTTAATCAACTCTTTATATAAAATCACGAAACTCAAAAATAGTTCCTTCTTTCAGCCCGGTGCACCCGTCTGTATAGCGCGGTTATCAAAAGCACTGCAAAAAAAAAAAGTTTCCATTAATCATGAAATCCATTCATCATCATCGCATTTACACACCCAGGTACACCAGCTCTTGAGATTAATGGTCTAAATATACACATCCCGAATTATAAAGAAGTATACATTACTTTTTTTTCGAATAATGGGAAATATCAACATTAGAATAGTTTTAATGAACTTAAATGTCCAGATTTTGTTACTCGAATGAAAGTCTACAGTATTGAGATTGTTATAAAGTTGATTGATGACTGATAGGAAAAAAACTAGATATAAAATTGATGACTAGATATAAAGTTGATGAGTGTTAAGCTTCGGTTCCGCTGCCACTAAGTACCATAATTAATGATTTAGATGCATTTGATCTCGGCAAAGCATTCGAAATGGTGTGTAGTGCTCAGAGCAATTCATTTACTAAGTTATGACCAATTAAGGAGAAACTTCCTTTTAATTGGATTATTATCGGCTTCTGTGGTCGTGTTCGGGATTATTAAAGACTATACTCGAGACAGGACCCATAAGAAATTGATATATTGAAATAATTCATCATTTCATACATTTTCTTTTCCAGTTATGATTAATACACCTAATAGTTCAAAAAGTGACTCACCTTAAACCACATACGGCAAGTTCTAATTAAAGAGAAGAAACGGGAATGTAATGAAAAGAAAAAGAGAAAGAAAACTTGGAATGAAATGAAAAGAAAAAGAGAAAAAAAACTTGATGAAAATAAAATGACAAATAAACTGATGAAAAAGAAAAAGGGAAAGAACTTGAATGAAAATGAAAAGAAAAAGGAAAAAAATTTTAAATGAAATGAAAGAAAAAGAGGAAAAAAAGAATGAAATGAAAGAAAAGAGAAAACTTGAATGAAATGAAAAGAAAAGGAGAAAGAAAACTTGAATGAAAAGAAAAGAAAAAGAGAAAGGAAACTTGAATGAAATACACGGACACTCATGTAACAATTATAAATTTTCCAAGTTCTTTCGACAAGCTGGTAGGCCTATAGTCTTGCTAAACCTAAAACAGTAACGAAGGACATCCGGCTCTCACATCCAAGAGGTTCAAATATTCTTTTTATCACAGTGTAGTTGCTCTGAGACCACCATTTTTATTTTTATTTATTATTATTATTATTTTTTTTTTTTTTTTTTGTACCATTCTCTAATTTAATGACAACCTTCTTTACGTCTTCCTAGGATCTGTCTATCTGCCTCTGTTCGTCCCTGTCTCTGAAAGGAAAGGTAAGCATGATAGTGAAGAATGGATCTTAAAGAAGAAAAAAAATGATAAAAAGTCTTGCCAAACCATAGAGAAAAAGACGAAAGATTACAAGAAGACAAACGAAGGAGAAATAAATAATAAAAGGAATAGATTTAAAGGAAGAAATGTAATAATATATAATTAATAATAATAATTATAATAATAATAAAATAATAATAATAATAATTATAATAATAACAATAATAATAATGATATAATAAATCAATAATAATCTGAAACAGTATAATTGATAGTATTTATTACTTATTTAGTCATGGCTTTGAGTTAGGAGTGTATTTTTGGCCGATTCTTTAATTCCTGTCCTGGCGAAATGCCTGGGAACTAGGTTTACTAAAGTAATCAGAGGGACATCGGCTAGAGTTGAATTCAGATCATTAAGTATACAAACAGACCAACATTAGACTTTCGAAAAAGAAAAAATAGCACATCAGATGGTGCATCTTTATACGAAAACTGTTCTGGGTCTTTTATATATACTGAAATGTCTGAAATTTACTTGGCAATAACCCACTCTTTTTGCGGTTAAGTATTAACTCAATCTCCCTATTCCAGAGTTGTCAGTTTTTCGAGTCCGATGACAGAATTATTAAGGGAGGATATTTTCTGCAAAAAACCACTTTCTAAAATCTCAAGCAAGTTCTATAACGTTATCTTCTACTTATTTCTATAGTAAGAGTGTTATGTTAGTGATTTATAATATATATGAGTATTAGTTTTAATTTATATTATTGCATTAATATTATCATCTCAGTCTATTATTTAGAAGTATATTTTCACAATTTTCTTCGAATTTATCATAAATCATCGTATGTTCTCTTTTTATAATTAATTTTTATCATGTTTCCTCCCGCCTTTCCGGGTTTTCGACCTTTAATTCAGATAGTTTTGTTATTTGTGTCTATTGGTTTTCGTTATGGCTTATGGCAGATTCTTTTTTATCATTGTTTTCATTCGTAAGGAATCCTTTCTTTCTTTCCTATACATGCTTTCTCTTTCCCTTTCATGTTATGTACTTAGGGGATCGACACCCGAGGCAGATTTAATGACGACGAATTTTGTTTTAGTCATTATGGAACAGGACGTAAAAGAACGGATTGTAGTTTTTTTTGTTTTCATGTTTTTTAATTAAATTGTGGATTTAGAAATAGTTTATATGCGAGATAAGAGAATATGATTTTGTACCCTTTTAGCTTTGTATAGATAGTGTTCGATTCGTGGTATTCTAGAGATAAAAAAAGATAATAATATTTGTAATATACTGAAAGTAAATAAATAAATTAAGAAAACTTGAGGGTGTGGGGTGCCTCATGAGTGATCAATCATAAACATACTGTCATACAAATCGTTTTCCTCACCTTTTCGCCTCGCACCTTTCTCTTCAACTATCACATACATCCTTGCTGGTTTCAATTTCTACATAGTCTCCTACCTATTCTCTGAACCTCTCCTCTCTTTCTTCTTCCTCCTCTTCGGTCATACCTTCTCTTATGTCTTCCCACAACAGCTCTTTCTCTTTCTCTATATGTACATTATAGCGTGGTGTGTGTGTGGTGTGTCGTGTGGGGTGTGTGTGTGTGTAGTGTGTGGTGTTTGTTGTCCGTGTGTGTGATTTGTGTGTGTGTGGGGGTGTGTTGATAGTGTGTGTGTGTGTGTGTATGTGTGTCGTGTGTGTAGGTATATGTGTTTATTGTATGTGTTGTTTGTATGTGTGTGTTGGTGCCTGTTGTGTTTGGTGTCGATGTGTGTGTGTGGTGCGTGTCGGTGTGTGTGTGGTTGTGTGTGTGATGTTGAGTATATCAATAAGCATTCTGATTATCAAATACGTTTCTCGACGCGCTCACTCTCTCTCCCTAACCTTTCTCCTCCGTCGGCTTTAATTCCACCTGTCCTCCTCTTCTCAACTTGCTCTTCTCGATCTTCATAATCGCCCCATCACACTCTATCTCTTTCTCTACTATGTTATTGCACTGATTCATATATATTATATATTAGTGATAGTGGTGTGTGTGTGTGTGTGTGTGGTGTGTGTGTGTTGTTGTGGTGTGTATGCTAAGTGTGTGTTGTTGTGATGGTACTGTATGGTATGTCGTCGGTATGTATTGTTGGTAAGTGTGTATGTTGTGTGTTGTGTGTTGTGTGTCCGTGTGTGTGTAGTGTTGTGCCTGTAAGCGGTGACGCGGTTGTGTCGTTTGTGTTGTGTGCGTTCTGTTGCGTGTTGCGTGGTGTGTGTGTGTGTTCGTGTGTGCCTGACATAGCTAGTCGTTCGTTGTTAATTTGTAAGAAAGCCATTGATGAAATCCCATGTGTATGGATAGTCACGGAAACTTAAACCCCACGCTTAAACGCGTCTGACTGTTGCTAAGAACGACAACTTACTGGGTGTAAAGGACATGAATTCCTGGAAGAAGTTCGTTTGCCAAGTTTTCTCTCCTCCGTTTGTTTGTCCTGTGTTCTCTCTCTTTCTCTTATTCTGTCGTTTGTTTAGCCAGTACCTATCTCTCGGTCTCTCTCTCTTGTTCGTATGTTCAGTGTTTTCTTTACCTGTCTAGTTCTCTTTCGTTCGCCCAGCATCTCTCTCTCTCTCTCTTCTTTTCTGTCGTTCATTTTCCAGTATCTCTCTGTCTCTCTGGTTCGTTTGTTCAGTATTTTCTTTACCTGTCTAGTTGTCTCCCATTCGCCCAGTGTTTTTCTTCTCTTTCTGTCTCTCTCTCTGCCGTCCATTTATCCAGTATCTCTCTGTCTCTCTGGTTCGTTTGTCATGTTTTCTTTATATGTCCAGTTGTCTCCCATTCGCCCAGTGTTTTAGTCTCTCTTCCTGTCGTTCGTGTATTCAGTATCTCTCTCTCTCTCTCTCCTCCTCTCTCTCTCTCTTCTTCTCTCTCTCTCTCTCTCTCTCTCTCTCTCTCTCTCTCTCTCTCTCTCCTCTCTCTCTCTCTCTCTCCTCTCTCTCTCTCTCTCTCTCTCAACTATTATCCTTAAAACGACTTTGCACCTGCAGCCCCAAATCCCTCCCGTACCCCCCCCCCCAGCAGGAGCTCAACCCATGTCCCTAACCACCCCACAACACTGGGGTTCAGCCGGGAGCCCCTTAACAACATTTTCCAGCGGGGCAATTCCTTTCATACTGTTTCTTCTCGGGAAGGAGAGCATAAACCAGAGCGAGAGAGGTTGCTAATAGCTTTATCACGGGCTTCCTGGTGTTAATCTTTCTCGGGCGGTTTCAAATTTGTTTTTTTTCTCTCCTGTCTCAGTGGGTGTGTGGGGGGGGGGTTTGATTTTTCTTTTATTTGGCTTTTATTCTTATCCTTGTTGAAGGAAGGAAACACATATTGATAAAGACGAACATATACTTACAAATATATACAGACACATAAACAGTACAACATGCTACGCAACACTGCACACACACACACTCTCTGTCTGTCTGTCTGTCTGTCTGTCTGTCTGTCTGTCTGTCTGTCTGTCTGTCTGTCTGTCTGTCTGTCTGTCTGTTCTGTCTCTCTTCTCTCTCTCTCTCTCTCTCTCTCTCTCTCTCTCTCTCTATATATATATATATATATAATATATATATATAACACATGACATTCCTGATAGATAAATAGATAGACATTATCTCAGAATCGCTGCATATACACAAGATGAACCCAGAACTCAACAGCCCAACCACCGTAACTACCTTGTTCACCTCATAGACCTTCCCTCTAAACCAACTTACACTTTTCGTTTATCCTTATCTATAAGTTTAATTGTATATGTTATTTTTGTTCCATTTACAGTTTTAGAGCTATTATCATATGTATTCATTTGCCTTGCATTCACGTATATATTGTGTTTACCTTTCATATATTTCTAATTTGTTTTTAAACCCCAATTCAGAACCATTAATACGTATTATTATTATTGAGTGTTTTTAATATCATTGAGTGTGTTTAAATACATTTATGTTTGTATTTGAATATGTATATATATTCCGTATATATACATATATATGCACACATTATAAATGTATGTGTGTGTGCGTTTGTATAAATCTACACATATATGTATTAAACATAAATATGTACATACAAATATAAGTATACATATATATGTAGATATATATATATATAGATAGATAGATATAGGTATCTTACACGCATACACAAACACATACACACACACATGCGAATATGTGTATCCAAACATTTATATTAAACAAATACATATATAAATATATATATACATATTTATCTATCTATCTATCTATGTGTATATATACATATATATTTGCGTAGATAACGCTTGTACTCGACGTAAAGAAACGACCAGCATCTTGACACACGCAATCATTACATTCCCGCAGAGATAAGAAATGGACGCCATAAACCGGGAATCCAGGTGGCAATAAATACTAGCTGGCAACCCATAAGAGGCAAATATCCGAGGTAAATTACATTGATGTACCCATAAACAGGCGTAACTGTTATATTTAGTATATTTATATTTTGGGATAAAAGGCAAGAAATCCTATCTTAGGTATGATTATAGGAGTACTCATGATAGCAGAGGTAACATAACAGTAAAGTAGTAACAGTAATAGTAGCAATGATGATGATTATGACTTTTCCTGTTACCAGTACTGCTACTAATATTAAAAATAATAACAGCAACAGAACAAGAAAAACAAGAAAAACAACAATAATACTGACGCTAACAACCAGAAATGGGCAGTTTACATAACGATCGATTCTTTTGTTTATGTAATAGTATTGCATTAACTACTCAAATAAACAACATCGTTTTATCGGTATCGCAAAGGTCATTATCTCGAACTGTATCTGAAGAAGACACACATCGATACTCTTACATAATTAATTTTAAAGTTAATGGTCATGAACTGCACATATTTGCCACCTTTGATTGTGTTTTTTGTCTGTGACTTTTATTTGTTCTTTGTTTCATGTGCTATAGAAAATAAACAAAGAGACGGTATTTTTTTTTTTTTTTTACGAACATTAAAAAAAATAGCACTGGGTCACATTCCTAATCTTGATTCTTTTCATCTAATCACAATCGCTTTATGAAAAGGAAATAGGAACTAGCGATTTCGTACGTAAACAACAAAGAACAGAAAAAAGAAAAACAGTTTTCTAACCTCGCGAGTGTTGCCATACAACAGTTCATTTTCTGCCAACATTACACACTTATTTTTTCTTTCCTTTTTATAGTATATAGTGAACACAACACAAGATTATTTACGTCAAATATATATACACAGGAATGCCACCCCCATAACAAGGCCTATTAACTGCCTATTGTGGTATGGCGTCATAAACAGTAGACTTTTACAGGTTATTTTTCGCTAGATCAAGACTTTTCTGAAATGGCTGTGTTAAAGTGCCTGAATGACCCAAGCAGTTTGTTGTCCTCACTGCAGCAAGATACAGGAATCTGCTCCTGTCGAACTTTAAGAAATGTCAATAATGTCATATGAAATGTTCAGTCAACTCATCTTTTTGTAAGATATTAATGTGTGTGTGTGTGTGTGTGTGTGTGTGTGTGTGGTGTGTGTGTGTGTGTGTGTGTTGTGTGCGTGCGTGCGTGCGTGCGTGCGTGCGTGCGTGCGTGCGTGCGTCCGCCGTCCTGCGTGCGTGTATGTGCGTGATAAGAAAGTCAAGAAAATACAACCTAGAATCTTGTAGAGAGAGAGAGAAGAAAAAAAAAACTGTCTTGCGGGCGACCCATGTTTATCTTCCCGGCGTGGTTCTCGGGCCTAAAGGAAGACCAATTTTCCGAGATTACAGCTGATCAAGAGGATGGAGATGGGATGAAGGCCTTAAGGAAAACCTGAAGAGGTCAATGCGAAGAGGATGTAAGGGGAAACTGTAAGAAATAAAAATAAAAGTGAAAAGGTAGGGATGAAAGTTGAGGTAAAGGACGGGTGATGGTATTAGCCAAAGGATGAGAGAGGGAGAGAGAGAGAGAGAGAGAGAGAGAGAGAGAGAGAGAGAGAGAGAGAGAGAGAGAGAGAGAGAGAGAGAGAGAGAGAGAGAGAGAGAGAGAGAGAGAGAGAGAGAGAGAGAGAGAGAGAGAGAGACAGACAGACAGACAGACAGACAGACAGACAGAGAGAAAGAGAGAGAGAGAGAGAGAGACAGGTGGGGGAGTGAAAAGGTGGAAACATAAAGCTACGGTGAAAAGGTTGGATTTATAGAAGGGAAAGAAGTGAAAATGAGAAATGATGAAGGAAACCAATATAAGAAGCGGGGAGGAGGACATAAACCGAACTACACTTCATTATATAGTTAAACATCTGAGAGAACTATTTTGGTGGTTATTTTTCAAATGTGGCTATTTTCTTCTTTTAATTAAAGTCGTGGATAACAAGGTACTCTAAAAATATATTTAGCAACTCATATTAGCTACAATTACCACAACCATCACCATATGACCTTAAAAAACAATTCTAAACTGCCCCCCCCCCCCATTCCTTGTTCTATTTCTGAACAGGCGTACCCCCCCCCCCCTCAATTGCTGTTGACCTATTCTCCGCGCACGGCATTTATCGTGACCTATTTTCTTTCTCTCGGACATTAAATTTTGCCCTTGCAGAATTTTCACATATTAGTGAGTGTAGTTTTTTTTTCCCTATGATTATGACAGTATCATTACCTTTTCCTGTAAGTGGACAACCAAGCATTATGTTCTGCACAACTATAATATGAATTAAAAGTGTTTTACGAGTCAGTCCATTAAAAGCAAAGTTTATCTTCTATCATTAGCAGTACTTTGTGAAAATGAAACTGTACTGTTTCAGTTTCCTACAGCCATGTAGTACAATATTTTTTTCTTTTTTTATTGCATTTTGGTAAAGGAAGCAGTGCAATATTCAATGTTTTTTCTATATATTTATTGACGTCATTATCTCTGTAAGTAAATCCCTTTGTGACGTCATCTCGTCCTGCTCGCCCAGCTGCGCAGGAGGGCGAGGTGGACGAGATGAACAACTTGTCCAGGACGAGAAAGTAGAGATTCCGAACGGTCAGTTCCGAACGCAGCATTCAGAACGTACAATGCGAGCGGTCAAATATCTCGTCAACTGGTCTGCGAGCAGGACGAGCATTCCGAACGCAGCGTACAATGCATGGGACGCAGGAGGAATCTATGGCCATTACACGGTAAAGAGAGGGGAATCTGAGCAGACTGAGCTTTCGGAGCTGAACGAAGCTTGGAGACTTTGTACACACGTTGACACACGCACGACACACACACGCACGCGGCACACACACACACCACACACACACACACACACACACACACACACACACACACACACACATATACATACACGTACACACACACACATACACAGGTTTTGTGTGCGAGTGTATAGATATTCTAAAATATATATAGCATATTTGTTTTGTCTCATGAGCTAATATACTACCTAAACTAATAGAAAAATATTTAATTGGTCTTTTTTTGAGGTTTAATGCCATTCGTGTCAAATATTTCTGTTCCATGTGTAGCCACTCCACTGATTTTCTTTCGATAAAGGACCGTTCTCATCAGTTAACCATTCGATAGAAATTACTGAAAACACTAAGCACAATGAATTAAATATAATAACGTGAGCTGTATTTTCTTTACTGGATGTAGAATAAAAAAAAAATAATAATAATAATTGTAACGCAGACATTATACTTAGTAGACTGTTTGCCAACGATGTTCTAATTCCTTGAGTATGCTGTTAAGATTTCTATTGAACGTTTGTACCCAAAATTAAACTACTTATGGTAACAATTAAAATAGTACGAGAAATTTCTGGGCGATACGAGACAGAACTTGCCGAGAATGAATACGTGAAAATAAAAGTGGGAAGAATCACGCAAAGACAAAAACTACAGGATATGAAGTACGAGACCAAGTGGGCGTGTGAGCTCGTTCCTCAACCCATAACGATCACGGACTGCAGACAACAACACCGCGCTGACTCCATGAGAAGAAAACGCAGAAGTGTTGCAGTCTGCATTGATGAGCCGGGAGGTCGTTGGCTCGAAAGCTGCTCATTGCAAAGGTAATTCATGGCTGATCACCCGTGCAAATTGCTCCCGGAACGCCCCGCCTTGCATTGCATTGCTGTTTGCAGTGCATGCGTTTGTTATCATCATATTCCGGCTTTATGAAGCAGATTAATAAGGAACACAATTAGATGGGAGATACATTAAATAACTTGAATTTGATTTCTTCATTTTCCGAAACACTATTTTCATTTAATGATAAGGTTTCGCGTTTCTGAATTACAGCTATAGCCCTACAAATATTGATAATGGAGTAAATGAAATGAAGTAAAGGGAAAGGATGGATCAGTAGCAGCACAAGGTGTCATGGCGTCTAATTTTGATGACTTCACAAAAGTTGAATGAACAAAAGTTACGGATGCTTTGTGAATATGGTCAATCATTTTGGTCTTTTTGATTTAAAAAAAGATGGAAAACAGTGATTTTAATGGTTATAT
>NW_020872112.1:174846-177346 GCF_003789085.1 Penaeus vannamei | reverse complement strand
ACTACTACTAATAATAATATTAAGAATTATAATGACAATAATAATAATAATATAATAATAATAATAATGATAGTAATATCAATGATAATAATAACAATAACAGTGATAAAGATAACAATACAAATAATGATAATAATGATTGTGATAATAATGATAATAATAGTAATTATCACAATAACAGTGATAAAGATAACAATACAAATAATAATAATAATGATGAAATAATAACAATGAATAATAATAAAAATGATAACAGATATCAAAATAATAATAATAATATTGACAATAAGCATACAATATTGATGATAACAATGTCAATATTATTTTCAACATTACATATAAATACAATCATAGATATAAATTTATACGAATTGTTATAGATATCTACAACACGAGCCAAACTTCCTAGCTCTGTATTTATAACAATGGTAATAATATAATAAATGATGGGTATAAATAATGATATTATTATTAATAATGGGATAATGATATATATGATAAAATAATTAATATAATAATAATAAATATACAATGAAATAAATAGAAATAATAAATAATAATAAATAATAATGATTATAATACAATGTTGATATTAATAATTTATAATGATATATTAGAAATAACAATAATGACAATAAGAATATAATAATAACAAAGATGATATTGATGATAATAACGGCAATGCTACATCATCATTACATATTAATACAACACAAACACAAACACACACACACACACACACACACACACACACACACACACACACACACACAACAACACACACACACACACAAACACACCGTGCCTAAAATCCTAGCTTCTGTATCTGTCTATTTACGCACGACATTCCCCTTGCTAAAACAATGAGCCCCACTGGCCGTGATTAGCGTTCTGACCGACAGACGTCAGAGGGGTAAAATAACGGACAGGCGGACAGAGACGAGGGGACACTCAGGTGAATAAACAAAGTGACAGGTAGTTGGCATATGTAAAAGGGTGGTTCTGTGTCCCAGTTGTCCTCTGAGATCATTTTTTTTTTTGTATAATTTCTTCGATTTTTTTTTGTGTTATCTTGGGATTTTGGGTTCATTGCTAAGTAGTGTAGATTATTGGATTATAATACCGTTTAAACTACTTGAAATACACGTATATATTTTTTTTTTTTCTTTAGAGCAATGGGCATATACACTGTACATTTGGTGTGTTTGTAAACAGACCGAAATTCTAACGTATAATGATACATTCACAATACATTCACACACATGCACACACGCGCTTAAACGCATATGCACAAATACACTCACGCACAAAGCAGGCACACAAATCCTTGCAGTAAATCACAAACAAAAAACTAGGGAAAGAGCATGAAAACATTTGCATACTGCTCGAAATGTTAGCATATATACACGACAATAAAATACATACATTAAACGAATGAAAAAAAAAGAAAGAAAATAAAATAGAAATCTCAGGAAAAGGTCGCTAAAGGTCTCCGTTTCATGCAGAAAGGCCAGAGTAATGTTGGAAGGCAAGGAGGCTTTGCGAAAGGTTAAATCATAACGGGTGATTTTCTTCACAGTCTCTCTCTCTCTCTCTCTCTCTCTCTCTCTCTCTCTCTCTCTCTCTCTCTCTCTCTCTCTCTTCTCTCTCTCTCTCTCTCTCTCTCTCTCTCTCTCTCTCTCTCTCTCTCTCTCTCTCTCTTCCTCTCTCCTCTCTCTCTCTCTTCTCTCTCTATATATAATATATATATATATATATATATATATATATATATATAGAGAGAGAGAGAGAGAGAGAGAGAAAATATATATACTCTCTCTCTCTATCACACTCTCTCATTCTCTCTCTCTCTCTCTCTTTCTGTGTGTGTGTGTGTGTGTGTGTTGTGTGTGTACATGCGATGACAGACACTAATAAACAAACGAAAGCGACCAAACGGCCCCAGAGAGTAATCCACTCCCTTTTACATTAGGCTCAACAGCCCAGCGCGAACGGTCCTCCTCGGCGAATTCTAACGGGAAAAGACAAAGAACTTCTATGATAGAAAGCTAATGGCGGGAAAATAAGATTCATTACTCGTGTTACAGAGTTAGTCAGTCGCAAATGACAAGAAGAACAAAAATGGTTGGGGGTTCGGGACACAAAATGTAGACAAAGGGGGGGGGGGACGGAGGCGGGGATTAGGGAGAGCCAGGGGAGTAGATGAGAAGGGGGGACGGTATATATATAATATAATAGTATAAATTATACACGTTATATATATATATTTATTTACACACACAACACATATATAATATATATATACTACTATATATATAATATATATATATATGTATATATATATATACATATAAATAATCCGTGTGTGTGTATGTTGGGTGGGTTTGTTATATATGTGTAATGGAATTGTAAATGCAAGGTTTAATGCATATTATATTAATATAAAATATATATATTAAATATAAATATAAATATAAATATATATAGTTATATATATATA
>NW_020872112.1:157796-159295 GCF_003789085.1 Penaeus vannamei | reverse complement strand
TTTTTCTCTCTCTCTCTCACACATACACAACATACACACTCACCACTCTATCCTCCAAATCCTATCTCCGTCTAGTAAATCTACTTCTATCTACCGGGTCAATTGGCATTTTATGTTTACTGTTCCTCCTATGTACTTTGCATCCGAATAATTCGTTTAGAAGCTACGGTCATGTAATTTGTGCCCAATAGGTAATGATAATGATGATGATCAAAATGGTCATGCTAAATGATAGAGATAATATTGATACATTGATAATAATAACCGCAGATGATAGTAAAACCAACAACAACAACAATTATAAACATGTAATAATAAAAATAATAACATTATAGAGTTATTATTATGATTATTATTTAAAATAATAATGGATGAGCCAATAATAATATAATGATGATGATGATAAACATTAACGATAACAATAATAATGTTAAAAAAATGATAATATTACAAACAGCAACAACAATAAGGATAATGACAATTCCCAATCACTTTCAGACTGGGTTTCACATCCAATTTGTGGGGCATATGCACTAATAACATCCAGTTTATACTTTTCAGTTACTAATCATTCTGTGAGACTACTTTACTTCCAAGACACTTTTAACACGCAATTCGCTAAAATTACATCAACTCTTTTCTCTCTCTCTTTCTCTCTCTTTCCACACACCACTATCTCTCTCTCTCTCTCTCTCTCTCTCTCTCTCTCTCTCTCTCTCTCTCTCTCTCTCTCTCTCTCTCTCTCTCTCTCTCTCCTCTCTCTCTCTCTCTCTCTTTAAGATCAGTTATAATAGAAGAGGACAAGGTTTACATCGGGTGCCCTCCCTGAAGCAACCCTCCGCTCTCGGACGGGAAATTACGGGAGAAAGGGAGAGAAGAGAGAAGGGGAAAGTACGAAACCGAGAAGAAAAAGGGAAGAGAGAGGGAGCGAAGACGGAGGGGCAGAGGAGAGGAGAATAAAGAAGAGAGAAAAGAGAGAAAAAAGGGATAAAAAGAACAGAACCGCCATTTGCAGGGGTAAACTCACCTAAAAACAACGGTCTTTTCGCGCTGGCTTGTGCACCCCAGTGCGCCGGGTTAACGATAAGATGCATGATAATAAAGTAATTTAAAAAATAAAGAGGATAACAATATCAATAAATGAATAAATAAATAAAATAATTAATTAAGATAATAATACTAAAAAAGAAAAAGATTATCAGAAAAATATTGATAAAGAAAATGATTATGATGATCAAAATATCAATAAAAAAATGATTAGGATAATAAAGATAATAATCATAATGATAATAACAATATAAATATTGAGATTAGGAGAATAAAAATAATAATCATAGTGATAATAACAATATTAATAAAGAAAATTATTACAATAAGAACAATAATTATTCCAACGATAATAACAATAAGAATGATACTGATAAAGATAATAGTAACCTGATAATGATAATAATAACGATAAAAACAACACACAGGAAGAGGAATAGAAGTTATCATCA
>NW_020872112.1:147796-152796 GCF_003789085.1 Penaeus vannamei | reverse complement strand
AGAGAGAGAGAGAGAGAGAGAGAGAGGAAGAGAGGGGTGGTTCTCCTCTCCCTCCATGCTGCGGTTCCCACCCCCTCCCACTCCCTCGCACTACAGATCCTACAGCGGTTCTATTCAGCAACACGAGAATCCTGGATAGCATGTTGATGACGCCGGCGATATGCTGATCACTTTTAATCTTTTATTCTTAAGCCGCCATAAACAGGGGTTGTAAATATCCAACTGAAGAAAAAAAAACAAAAAACAGAGGAAGGGATTAAGGAAAGGCAGAGCGTAATACGAAGCCTGGGACCGCAATGCCTGCAGCGAAGGACGGCAATAAGTCCTGTCCCGTGGTTCCGGACGTCGGGATCGGCGCCGCACGAGGATCACGACGCAGGATGTTGTTGTTCTTTAATCTTGACTTTGGCAGATGAATAGAGACACTAAGGGGAACGAATGTAATGGTAGACTGAATCTTATGACAGTAAAAAAAAAAAAAAAAAAAAAAAAAAAACGTATGTCTAAAGACAATAAAAAACAAAAAAAAAGGTTTATATTTGTTTATATATTTCATACATATATGTAAATATAAAACTGAATATGTGTGTATGTATAGACAGATAGATAAGCATACATATCTGTGTGTGTGTGTGTGTGTGAAGAGAGAGAGATAGAGAGAGAGAGAGAGAGAGAGAGAGAGAGAGAGAGAGAGAGAGAGAGAGAGAGAGAGAGAGAGAGAGAGAGAGAGAGAAGAGAGAGAAGAAGAGAGAGAGGCAGAAGAGAGAGAGAGACAGAGGCATGGACAGAGAAAGAGGGAGAGAGATGGGGAGGCAAAGACTGACACAAAGAGAGAAAGAGAAGGAGAGAGTGAGAGCTTGATGCGAGTGATAAGTCATGCACATACGTGAAGAGTGTAAATAAAAATATGTACATCCACACACACATGTGCGTATGTGTGCGTGCCTGGAGGGGTGATGTACACATTCACTTGCAGTATTCACGTACATGTATATGGTTTATCATCCGCATCAATTTCCCAAATGAAGTCTTAAAACCCTGCGGCAAGAAGCGGCAGCCATTTCATAATCCGCGCCTAATTCTCACCAGATACCGCCCACTCCCTTTCCCTTCCCCCTCCTCCCTTTCCCCACCCTCTCTCTCTCTCTCCCTCTCCCCTCCCTCTTCCAGTTCTCCTCCCCTTTCCTTTCCCTATCCCCGTCCCCCTCCCTTACCTCTCCCTTCCTCTTCCAGTTCCTCCTCCCCTTTCCTTTCCCTATCCCCCTCCCTCCCTCCTCTCCCGCCCCCCTTCTCCTCCTCTCTCCCTATCCCCATCCCCATCTCCCCGTCCCTATCCCCCCCCCCCGCCCGGCCCGTGCAATAGCAGGGCCGCGCTGTAATTTCTCCCTCCGTAGCAGCCGCTCCATCTGCGTTTACCCTGACTGCTAAATCACGGGGTTTCCGAGCTTGCTACGGGCCTCCCCCCCTCCCCCTCCCCCGCCCCCCCCCCCCTCCCCCTCCCCCCCCCCCGCCCCCCAAGCCTTGACCTTTGTGCCCGGAGACGAAAGAAATCTATACGGTGTATAGGGACTTGGGCGACTTGGCTCTTATCGATTCGAACCCCCAAAACACGTCGAAATGTCAGAGCCTATCGATGTCTGGCGACGTCGGTGGCCGGAGACGTCGGGGTCTGAGGGCGAGAGGCGTCGTGCAGGAATTTGGATTTTGGATTTTGGGTTTTGGGGTTTTGGGGTTTTGGGATTTTGGGTTTTGGGTTTTGGGTTTTGGGGGGTTTTTTTTGGGTTTGGGGTTTTTTGGGCGGTTTGGGTTTGGTGATGCTATCCTTGCGAAAGAGAGTAATGGTAGGTTTTAAAAGTCTTTGTAAGAGGGAGGTGCAAAAAGGAATATTGGGACCGTTGATTGTAGTTTTATTTGTAAGATGTAAGTTTTGTTTACATTGCAAGGGTATATATATATATATATATATATATATATATATATATATATATATATATATATATATTATATATATATATATATACACATATATGTATATATATTCATCATGGAGGTTTGTCATCTATTGCGAAACTGGCGGAAACACGACGCAAAAATACTGTAATTGCTAATCCCTTGCCCCACGTTTATCGCCGGCCGCTCGACACAGATTCGCGACAGCCGGGCGATAGATCAGGCTGGACGTCGCCGAGCTCGCTGGAGGAGGATGCCCGGCAGTTTCGGACGGACGGACGCGTACACGGAGCCAAGGACGGACGAGGGTGTACACGGAGGCACAGACGGACGGACGATACACGGAGGCACAGACGGACGGACGCGTACACGGAGCCACGGACGGACGAACGCGTACACGGAGCCACGGACGGACGGACGCGTACACGAACACGGACCACGAACGCACATACACGACACTGCCTCAGATACACATGTTTATCGCACGGCCGTAAAGAAGACGCAGCATGGTTTACGATTGCTGTTACTAATGCTGTCCGTTTTTGCGAGCGTTCGCGTGTGAAGGTCACGCCAGTCGTCTCACAGACTTCGTTAATGACGTCATTCCGGAGAGATTGGCACGTGGCGGAAGGCAGTTATTATCGTGATTATTCTCTTTCTTTTAAACACTAAGCGTAGAGTTATCGTGTCCGCGAAATAGAACGCGAATAAACGTAACACGATCATTTATAGCGACGGCCTTGTGTGTCTGCGCTCGTGACGTGAGATTAGCGTGCGCGGGCGTTTCCTCTGAGCAAACACGGCTGGAAAACTACAGCCGGTTTTGCATTACCTGGTTTTAGCCGCTTGATGAGAAGCTGAGGGATACAGAAGCACGATCCGATGCTAAGCCACACGGGGCACACAGCTTCGTTGGCGATTCAAGCGTGTTATTGAGTGTCTGTTTCACTGCCATTCATAAAATTTTGGTGTGTGTGTGAATGGGGTGATTGATATACGTGGGTGTTCATTTGATCGCTTTATGTTCAAGCGGCCAAATTAAGGTATTTAGATATACGAGTATGTATTCTGACGCACACACACGCACACGCACACGCACACCACACGCACACACACGCACACACACACACACACACAAACACACAAATAGATAAATAGATAAATGAATAATTCGCTGTCACATTCAGAAGCGTTATCGCACCCATTGTTTTGACAACATGGACAATCCCATACCATTAGTAACCAAATCTACTTGTAATAGATAACAAATGACTACCAATCAATCCCGAATTACCATTTGATAACAACTAATTAATATTCGAAGTCATAATTATACACATAGCCAATAGGTAAGCGAAAACCATATTTTCACCTGCAAGCAGTATATCAGATACCGGTGGATGTTTTGAAATGCAAATATTTAAAATAAATGCAAAAAAAAAAAAGGCTCCATGTGAACGCCCACATCCAGAAAGGCACACACGCAAGCATATTCACAAGCAATGTTATTCAGTTGACATGCCTACACACACTACCACTGCTCTCGTATTTACATTTACCGCACAATTGCTCATTCAGTTGTTCTTACACATAAAAGCCTACATTCAGGCATTTTAACTTGTAATACACATATAGATAAACACCCAGTGAAAGCCAAAACAATCAAAAATAAAAACGCAGTGTTATTGTATTAATATTTTTTTAAAATAGAAAGAAAAATGACAAAACCAAAACAAACAAAAATAGAGACGCAGAGTTATTGTGCTAATAATTCGTCAAAAATAAAAACTAACAAAACCAAAACAAGCCAAAATAGAAACGTAGAGATATTGCACTAATCACTCGTCAAAATAAATAAATAAATAAATAAATAAAAAAAAATAAAATAAAAAAATAAAAAAAAGAAAAAAGAAAAAAAGAAAAAAAAAAGGCAAAACCAAAACAAACAAAAATACAGACGGAAGAGTTATTGTGCTAATAATTCGTCAAAAAAACTAACAAACCAAAACAAGCCAAAATAGAAACGTGGAGATATTGCACTAATCACTCGTCAAAAAAAAAAAAAAAAAATAAGGCAAAACCAAAACAAACAAAAATACAAACGGAAGTTATTGTGCTAATAATTCGTCAAAAATAAAGCTAACAAAACCAAACAAGCCAAAATAGAAACGTAGAGATATTGCACTAATCACTCGTCAAAAAAGAAAAAAGAAAAAAGAAAAAAAAGGCAAAACCAAAACAAACAAAAATACAGACGGAAGAGTTATTGTGCTAATAATTCGTCAAAAATAAAAACTAACAAAACCAAAACAAGCCAAAATAGAAACGTAGAGATATTGCACTAATCACTCGTCAAAAAAAGAAAAAAGAAAAAGAAAAAAAAAAAAAAGGCAAAACCAAAAAAAAAAAAATACAGACGGAAGAGTTATTCGCTAATAATTCGTCAAAAAAATAAAAACGAACAAAACCAAAAGAAGCCAAAATAGAAACGTTGAGATATTGCACTAATCACTCGTCTAAAAAAAGAAAAAAAAAAAAAGGCAAAACCAAAAACAAACAAAAATACAGACGGAAGAGTTATTGTGCTAATAATTCGTCAAAAAAAATAACAAAACCAAAACAAGCCAAAATAGAAACGTAGAGATATTGCACTAATCACTCGTCAAAAAAGAAGAAGAAAAAAGAAAGAAAAAAGAGAAAAAAAACAGAGATAAAACGAACAAATGAAAGAGATGTTCCACGTTGCCGAACCCTGCATTGCGCGCTCCAGCGGTCACGACGGCCGCAATGTATCATTTGGACCACTTTCACTCTTGTCATCTCGTCCTTCCCCACTCCCTGTGCACGCTCTTGTGACGTCACTAACCCACGTGACATAACAATAGCGTTGGCCAGACCGAGGGCAGCGGCGAGCCAAGGAAACGGATTTCTCAATTGCTCCACGGATGCAGTTTAGCTAATTACTCTATAGAGCTTTGAATCACGCATGGATCCAGTTTAATGAGTTACTCCATGGATACAGTTTGTTTTCATAACTCCATGGATGAAGT
>NW_020872112.1:135296-142796 GCF_003789085.1 Penaeus vannamei | reverse complement strand
ATCGTCATAATCATTGTTATTATAATTTTATCCTTATCATTGTTATCATTATCGTTATTATGGATGGTAGTAGGTATATCAGTACTATCATTATCATAGTCATCATGATGATGATAGTATGTGATGATGATGATGATGATTATAATAATGATGGCAATAAAAATGGTAATGATAATGACATTCATAAAAGGATAACTAAGTCAATACTAATTATAAGGATAATGATAATACCAACGATAATGAAAATATGATAATACAAACAACAAAACAATAACAAAGACATGCAGAGGGAGAAGACCAAACACGTGACCAGAGATCGTGGGCGGCTGAAAAACGCCCACAGAGGAGCGAGAGGAGCTGAGTCCAGAGAGAAGGTGTGGGCCGGCAGGTGCAACGTCGGAAATCATTAGGGTTCAGGTAAATGGACTTTTGGGGTCGATCTTGGCTGATGCTGATGAGCTTGGATGGACAGAGAGAGAGAGAGAGAGAGAGAGAGAGAGAGAGAGAGAGAGAGAGAGAGAGAGAGAGAGAGAGGGAGGGAGAGAGAGAGAGAGAGAGAGAGAGAGAGAGAGAGAGAGAGAGAGAGAGAGAGAGAGAGAGAGAGAGAGAGAGAGAGAGAGAGAGAGAGAGAGAGAGACAGAGGGAAAGAGAGAGAGAGTGAGAGAGAGAGAGAGATAGACATAGAGGAGAGAGAGACAGAGAGAGAAGGAGAGAGAGAAAAAGAGAGAGAGAAAAGAGAGAGAGAGAGAGAGAGAGAGAGAGAGAGAGAGAGAGAGAGGAGAGAAATAGATAGAGAGACAGACAAAGAGATAGAGGTAGATAGATAGAGAGAGAGAGAGAGAGACAGAGAGAGACAGACAGAAAGAGATAGAGTAGATAGATAGAGAGACAGAGATAGATAGATAATAGATGAATAGAGAGAGACAGACAGATAGAGAGATACAGATAGTCAGATAGAGAGAGAGAGAGACAGACAGACAGACAGAAGAAAGAAAGATAGAGAGATAGATAATAGATAGATAGAGAGAGGTTTATAGGGCTTGGAATGATGGAAGGAACGTTAGGCTGACATCACAGGCTAATGATTAGAGTGAATGGTAATTGATCATTAGTCAATAACCGGATAAGTGTTGCCAGAAGTCGACAGCTATACATTCTTGAAAATCATCTACTTTAGCACTTTTAGGAATTAAAATAGATAAGAAAAGTATGTACTTATTTCCCCGAGTTTAAAACCGTGTAAGAAAAAAATGTATTCATAAAAAGTTGATTGATAAAGGTATCATACCTCGAATAAAAGCAAAATTATGCTAAAACCGATCAGATTTCGATACCAAGCTCCCGTGCGAATTTTCCCTAATCCCCCAAATCGGAGACGCTGCCGCCGCCGTCGAAGGCCAATCTCCGAGCCAAATCGGCGGCTGTTGAGAGCTAAAAGCCTCCTTTCCTAATCTGCGGCGGAAGGGTGGGAGCGAGAGCAAGCACGCATTACCTGGGGGGAAAAGCAACTAAATAAAGCAAATAGCCAGGTACGGCGAGCGTTGGCTGTAGCGAAGCCGAGGGAGCCGGTTCATCGGCGGCGGGGCGAAGGGGGGAAAAATTGCACGGGCGGTTGGGCCGGTAAAAATACTTGGCGAAGGGGATGCAGCCGTTGCCCGCCACAGGGTGAGGCGATCCGATATGTGTGTATGTATATGTATATATATATATATATATATATATATATATATATTATCATATATATATATATATATATATATATATATATATATATATATATATATATATATATATATATATATATATATATATATATATTTTTTTTTTTTTTTTTTTTTTTTTTTTTTTTTTTTTTATATTTCATACACATACACGCACAGACACACACAACACACACACACACACACACACACACACACACACACACACACACACACACACACATATATATATATATATATATATATATATATATATATATATATATATATATTATAATATATTCGTGTTATTCTTGATTGTCGTGCAAGGAATTGTTCTCAATTATTCTTTCTCTTCGCAGTTGCAACATCAGTTCCAGAACCGCGTTCCTCATTAACGCGATCGTGGCGACGGCAGCCGGATTATCGACCAGAGAGAGAGACGAGAGGGAGAACCGTTATCGCTATCTGCCGCGGGAGAGATAAGGGAAGGAGCCCCGCCGGAGGTCGTCCATTTGGTACTATTTCGTGCCGGAGGAGGAGGAGGACGGGAAACTCCTTCACGAACGTTTTGTAAATTTTTGTAAATTTGTTCTTTTCTTTTGAACCGGATAAGGACTGTGTGGTCGATTTATGGCATCGTGTGTTCTTTGACCAGGATGACTTTGCCATTTCCGAGGTCTATTTCCGGTGAGATTGGTGTCCTAGAACATTCCCTGGTGTCCCAAACTGTTCTTCTCTCGTGTTCTTCCACGCCAACCCACCGCAGTTCACGGCCGCCCTCTCGGTTCCCCTTCCTCATAGCCCTTCCGAAATCTCTAATCCTCACGACCCCACGACGAGATTCCGAGCCACGAAGCCCCCCGTTTCCCCTCGCCGCCCAAAAGCAGTGATAACTACATCAACAGGAGTATACCAACGCGAGGATCTCAGGTCGCAGCGCTCGTGACCCGCTTGACCTCGGTGCGCCTGCGTGGCCGGCCGACCCCGCGCGCCTGATCACATATTCGCGTGTTTTCGGAGCCTCGGTTTTCGGCCTCTGCGCGAAACGTGAATCATTGCACCGACGCCAGAATCAACATCAGTTTGCAAGCTCACACGTTTGCCGAGGGTATTTTTGGATCCCGCGAGATGATAATGGTCCAGGTTGCATAATATATTTACATACTTGCTCACACAGATCTATATACATTCATACGTGCGTGTGTGGGTGCAGAGAGAGAGAGAGAGAGAGAGAGAGAGAGAGAGAGAGAGAGAGAGAGAGAGAGAGAGAGAGAGAGAGAGGAGAGAGAGAGAGAGAGAGAGAGAGAGAGAGAGAGAGAGAGAGAGAGAGAGAGAGAGGAGAGAGAGAGAGAGAGAGGAGAGAGAGAGAGAGGAGAGAGAGAGAGAGAGAGAGAGAGAGGAGAGAGAGAGAGAGAGAGAGAGAAGAGAGAGGAGAGAGAGAGAGAGAGAGAGAGAGAGAGAGAGCGAGAGCCAGAGAGAGAAGAGAAGAGAGAGAGAGAGAGAGAGACAGAGAGAGATGAACATTATCACCTCATCTAAGGACGACCTCACTCTTTTAGGCGAGAAGGCTAACTACCCCCTCACGCCACGGCATAAGCAAGAAAAGAGATCGTGTTCCATAACAGGACACGTTCCGTAACATCTCTTCCCATATCTTGTCGTAGAAGATAAGTCCTCTGACCTGGATTAGCGCGGGGGGGGGGGGGGCAAGTAATAGAGGTTGGTTGGCTCTATAGAAACTCACGAGAAGATAGTCGACCAGTGAGCTTAAACATTTTTTTGGAAATAAAAAAAAACTTTTGAAAGTAATTGCTTCATCGACAACTACAAAAATTACCTAATCGTTATAATTCTGTATTGGATTCCTAATCTTTGGACTTATTCGTAACATGGTCACATTACATTCTAACGCACTTATATCCACATTTATTCGTCAGACTTTAATCTTGATCTATCAGCTAAATCAGATTTTAGCGTGACTGTGATTGGTATGTATCTACTGTTCATACACTTCCACGAAAGAGCAAGTTCACAAGTTCACAGTCCACTCATTCGGCAAACACTCCTTAATTCCAGATTATATCACGCACTTTACAATCTTCTCCCTCCCGGACCCACACTTTCACCATATCCACTACAGTTCTGAATCTCGTGGCCAAAGAAGTGTGATGGATAGGCGATGACTAACACTATCCTTGTCATTCCAGTTATCGAATTCCCTCCAGACTAACTATGAGCTGCAGCCGCCACAGTGCAGGTTCAGTACCATGGATAAAAAATAAGGGAACCACGTATTTGTTTTGGTTTCTTAGGATTATCTTTATTTACGCATTTTGAAGATCTCAGCGTGAGGTTTGACAGTGGGATTCTGTTCTGTGTGGTCAGGCTGTTCTGGTGTGACCAAGTATACATAATATATATTATATATATGGTGTACGTATATATACATAAGTACGTATATAGACCTTGGGTATGACTATTACATCTCATTCGATCTGCATTTTGCTTCATTTGCGATCACAATGTCCTATATATTTTCTTAATTATTATACATACCTTTACTGGGCTTGTGATTGGAATGACTATGATAATAATAACAAAGATTACTACATTATCAATGATACAAATACACAAGCACGAGCGAACTAACATGAACATCCTGTAGGTATTCTTCCCACTGAACAATGACGACAGACATGAACTTCCTCTGTAAACGTTTACAACTTCACGTCCCAGTTTCGTGTTTATTTACATGCCTCCGTCAGCTTCTCGTCAAGACTCACCCACACCGTGCATGAGCGTAAAAGGGAAGACGACCCCCATTGTCTTAAACACTTGAACTAACACTTAAAGTTCCTCATTTTGTCAAATTCTTTCGTTTTCGATTTTTTTTTAATGACCGTTTCATTCAGATGCTTTGCCTTTCTCTCTTGGAAGCGCATTAAAAACCCCATGATTTTCAGCCTTTTGTCAGTTTTGCGATCGTAACGTGACGGCAAGTGAGTCAACAGCAGGTCATGCAATAAGCTGTGTCTTGGTTTTTTTTCTGAAAGTCGCCGAAGAAGAGGATCGTTCCTTCGTAATACTAGGTCACTCGTATTATATTATCTACATATTTTGTTGGCCTGAATTACTACGTAAATATCGATCGTCCTTAAATATAGCGGACTTCTTTCCTAAGTGCGCAAAAAATTACTGTATTTCTCAAATACTTTTCGAGTGACTTGTACTCGAAATTCCGAGAGGTCAAGGCTAGTTCCTACGAATTCCGTGTCACGTGAGCAATTTAGGGACAGCGAAGAAAAGTGGACATGATATTAAATCTACACGAAAACGGAATCCATATCATTACCTCTTAGTGCCAGATTGTTTAATTTATGTTATTAGATTCCTGGAGAGTAATTTCTGAATATATTTTTTGTATATTTCTTTTCAATTTCGTTTATTTCTTTCCATTTCTCTTCTTTATCTTCCATTGTTTTGCGTTTTCTGTCAGTGGAGCTCGAATACGTCTGACAAAGATCAAAATGTCAGATTAAACAGCATTTGATAAAGTTTACGAGTCCACTTCGAATAAAAAAAAAAAAGTCAAACGCTACATTCCTTCCCATGAAAATGCATCTTAAGTCATTAACCCATTGACAAAAAAAAAAAAAAAAAAAAAAAAAAAAAAAAAAAAAAAAAAAAAAGAAAGAAAGAAAAAAAAACTAATACTAAATAATAAAAGAAAAAAATTATTTCAACCAACAATCACCACGCCAACACCCAAAAACCCCCTTCCCCTCACGTTAGATCACCTAGACAGAACCTTACCACGACCCTCCATAACTCGACGTACTTGATGTCCCCCAATGACAATGACCCCGCTGCCTCACCGCCCACGCACGCCCACGCACGCCCGTCGGGTGCGTGTTCACCTGAGGTCAGTCTCGCATATCCCGCTGACGTATGTGGTGCGAGATGTCCCGGGAGGAGGAGGCTGCTGACGGCGCGCTGGCGGTGCTTCGTCTCCCGGGTTTCGGGCGCGCTTTCTGTGGAGGTGGGGGGGTCGTGGCTGCGTGTGTGCGCAGTGCATGTGTCTAAAGTTATATACCATTCATTTATGTAAATTTATATATTATTATTATAATATATATATATATATAGATATAGATATTAGATAGATAGTAGATAGATTAGATAGATATACGATAGATAGATATAGATAGATATAGATAGATAGATAGATAGATAGATATAGAGATAGATAGTAGTATATGTGTCGTGTGTGTGTGTGTGTGTGTGTGTGTGTGTGAGAGAGAGAGAGAGAGAGAGAGAGAGAGAGAGAGAGAGAGAGAGAGAGAGAGAGAGAGAGAGAGAGAGAGAGAGAGAGAGAGAGAGAGAGAGAGAGAGAGAGAGAGAGAGAGAGAGAGAGAGAGAGAGAGAGAGAGAGAGAGAGAGAGAGAGAAGAGAGAGAGAGAGAGAGAGAGAGAGAGAGAGAGAGAGAGAGAGAGAGAGAGAGAGAGAGAGAGAGAGAGAGAGAGAGAGAGAGAGAGAGATGCGTGCGTCTCTGTATTGGAAAATAGGGAAATGTCTCCTACAATGATTATGTAAGATATTTTAGTTCTACCATTTTCTATGTTTCGTGTTTGTAAAAGAATGAATATCGTTTCGAGGTCAGTTTGACAAGGACAGCAGTGAGATAATGCAGTGTAAAGTATCGGAGATTAGAAAACATTTTGTAATTACCAGAAATGACTTTGAGATTATTCTCTCTGTCTCTGTGTGTGTCTCTTTCTGTGTCTCTGTCTTTATCTCTCTCTGTCTCTGTCTCTGTGCGTCTCTCTCTCTGTGTCTGTCTGCCTTTGTCTCTCTTACTCTTTTCTTACTCTCTGTCCCTCTCTATCTATCTATCTATCTCTGTCTATACCTATCTGTCTATCTACCTGTCTGTCTATCTATCTATATATCTATACATATTCAACTACCAATCTATATCTGTCTATCTAACAGTCAATCTATCTAACTATCTATTCTCCCCCCCCGCCCCCACACACACCCTCTTTCTCCCTCACTTCTTCCTCAAAATCAAAGTTTCTAAATCCTTCTTTGACATCCTTTCTGCACACCATCTTCGCAGGTGACACAAAATTTGCTAGATTTCCCTTCGCTCGTCGCCGTAGGTTTGTCAAGTTTCAGATCCGGTCGTTTTTGCCTTCGCGCCCCGAGGCAGTCCGCACGCATGGCCTCAATGACCTAATTAAGAGGGTGCCTTGACTTACGAGGTCGTCCTTTCTTCTTTTTTTTTTATTTATTTATTTATTTATTTATTCATTCCTGGATAATGTGCTTTTGTCTTTGTTTGTATTTTTGCTCTCTCTTCTCTTCAGCCCTGTCACTGGTCTGCTCTCTCTTTGCTGATTCCTTTTTTTTGCTCTCTTTTTTTCTAATGCTTTCCATCTCTCTGATATTTCCCCCTCCCTCCCCGTTCTCTCTCTCTCGTCCTCTCCTCTCTCTCTTCTCTCTCTCTCTCTCCTCTCTCTCCTCCTCTCTCTCTCTCTCTCTCCCTCTCTCTCTCTCTCTCTCTCAACACACACACACACCACCCACACCTGTCTCTCTCTCCCCAGCTCTTATACCTCTCTCTTATCGTTTCCTATTATACTTATATCTATACTTTATTATACTTACTTATATCTATCATCTATCTTCATCATCTATCTATCGCTCTCCTTTCGAACTCACTCTTTAATTCCCCTGGTCACAAATATTCAAGCAGAGGGAAATGAGAGAGAGAGAGAGAGAGGAGAGCAGAGAA
>NW_020872112.1:94864-97364 GCF_003789085.1 Penaeus vannamei | reverse complement strand
TCTCTCTCTCTCTCTCGCCTCTATGAATCCTTATTATTACTCACCATCTTCCAGATAGTAGAGCCGGAATTCATTACATTCCGGAATGCTCGTTGCCGCATCTAGGGTGACGGTGACGCACAAAAGAGTCGACCCTGTTCCGTTGTAACCTTGGATGACGTACTCTTTGAACGTTGTGTTACCGCTGTAAATCACGTCGGACTCTTCTAGTTTCCAGCTGATGCCGTACGTTTGATTTTCTGAGAGTTCATCAAGGTAGTTCCACGAGACATAGATAGTCGAGGCGTCTTGAAGGAATGCTTCAAGGTCATAAGGAGCTGGGAGAAGTTGAGAAAGTTATGTTAGTGATAATGTTCGCCTCAAGAATCCGTAGGCTCAAAGAATCTTCAGTTAATGTAACAGTCACCCCCCCCCCCCCCGTTTCAACATGTCTTCAATCCACAACCAATCACATAGAGGAGGTATAGAAACTCCGTGAGGCTACATAGTATATTATTGTCATTGTTATTATTGCCACTTCCTGTCAGTAGCTGCAGCAATGAATTGTATAATGAAATTGAGTAAAAATTAAGTGATCCTAGGGAACAAATTTCAATATATTAATGTAATTTTTTTACTTGTCTTAGGCAAGAGTCCCTTGTGCATGTAAGCGTATACATATGTATGTATGTGTGTCTGTGTTTTAATGGATAAAGATAGGCATGCACTGCACACACGCACACACACACTCACACTTACACTCACACTCACACACACTCACTCACACACACATCACTCACTCACTCACTTACTCACTCACTCACTCACTCACTCACACTTCACACACAGACACACACAACACACACACACACAACACAACACACAACACAATTTCTTACTAATACCACATCTTTTGCGAGACACTTAAGAGCCATGGCATTTTCTTACCCATAGGAAGAGTGATGACATAATCATCGGCTTGGTACGAGGAGTCACTTGCATATATGGAAACCACAGATACATGATACTGAGTGTAGGGTTCGAGCCCAGTTTGCGTGTAGTTAAGCTCTGTAGTCGAGTTTACAAACGTTGCTCCCGTACAAGTTTCATTCGTGAAATTATTACAGGTAACAACTTCAACTTCGTAACGCTGAGGTTCAGACATATTACAGTCACTCGGGGACCAGGAAACCTGAACTGCTGTGTGATTTATTGCTTCGAGTTGAAGGTCTTCCACGGCTATGAAAGGCAATGGAAACGTTAGCACTTAGGTGAAGGAATTTGCTAGCTAGAAAAATACATATAATTCAAGGAATTCAAACTCTGGAAACAGTTTTACTCTATGATATAATTGGAAAGAAAAAACACATATATCTTTTAACCTTTCCATCTGTTTATCTATCCTCTGCGTGTATGTGCGAGAAAAATAAACGTTTTCAAATCTATCAGTCTGTAAACTAAGACAGTGTATATTTGATAAAATATTACCATTTCCTATCCTATTACCAACAAGTTTAACATAAATACCAGGAATCTTTGTTCTTATGTTGCTGCAAATGCTCACGGCAAGATCGTCACTGCTGCTATCCACCGGCTGGACGCACACCTCGTAGTTAGTGCCAGCATCGAGCCCTTCGAAAGTCGTGCTGGTGCTGTTGTAATCTGGCGTGGTGGTGACCGACTCTGAGGGCTTTAACGTGACCCTAAACCAGGCGAGGTAAGGACACCAGTCAATCAATTCCCAGCTTGCTTCGATGGAGTCGCAGGTGGCGTTTAGTTCCAGCGACCCGATGATGGGAGTGACGAGGGCTGGAGAAAAAGGAAGCGGCAAGCTTGAAAAACAATGAACTTCGATCGAAAAATAAATCATTAATTTCATCATTATCATACAGATAATGGGTCGCTGGTGTTAATCGCAAATTACAAACAAATCTAAGATTTGAATGATATGCAAAAGGTAAACCAATAACCTTTTCTCCAACCTAAATGCCAGTTTATTTCTAATAATAGCCAAACCTTTAAGTCAAGGTCACGAAATGGACTTTCGTAAATCCAAATGACTACCAAAAAGCGAGCTGCTTACCACTATCCTCGAAAGTGAAGTTGGATTTCCTCGGCTCACTCGACCCGCTACCGCCGAGGGACGTGACGAAAACCTCCCCCGCCCCAAGATCGCATTCATTCAAGGGGAACAGAACGCGGTCCACTTGGCTGCTCGTGGACTTGGTAACGGTTCCCGTTCTGGCGAAGGTCGCTATCACTTCAGTGGTATTAAGGCATTCTTTATGGGGCTCATCGGAGGTTTCAGTCCATAGCACAACAAGACTGGTGTCTATGATCTTGGTCTTGACTGCGCCTTTCGGTGCTGGTGCTGTGATGCACAGAAAAAGATTGCTTCAGCATAACACCTCCACGAGTGCACAAACACACACACGCAAACACGCATAAATTTATGTATATAAATGTATGTATATATATATATATATATATATATATATATATTATATATAATATATATATA
>NW_020872112.1:22500-25000 GCF_003789085.1 Penaeus vannamei | reverse complement strand
GCATGGTGAGAACGTGATGNATATATATTATATATATATATATATAAACAGACAAACAAACATGCAGCCATCTATAAAGACAGACAAACAAACAGATAGTTAAAGTAGATAAGAAAAAAAGAAAAAAAGAAAAAAAAAGGGGGGGATGGAAAAAAAGAAAAAATAAGGAAATGACTGCCAACAAACCAGCCTTTCTCTCCCTCCGTTCTTAACCTTCTCCAGACTTGCAGGGAAAAGCAACGTCCTCCTTTTAAAAATAGACTGAGCCTGTGGGATAGTTATTTAGTCTCAGTGCCAGGTACAGACCTTTTGAAAACGAGAAGGAAAAATGCTTGGAAGACGGTGGATATTTTTATTTTTTTCCCCCCATTCTGTTTTTCATTTTCGGTCCTCGCTTTTATTTTGAGTTTTCTTGTCTCTTGACTTTTTTTTCTCTCTCTATTTTTTTCTTTTCTTGCTTTATTTTTCTTTCTTTCTTTCTGTTGTGGTAGTGTTATTTTTTATTTCTTTATTCATATTTTCTGTTTTTTTTTGTCAATTAGTGTAGGTATTCCTCATCCTTTCACGTCTTTTGTTACGTAAACAACACACAACACACACACACACACACACACACACACACACACACACACACACACACACACACACACACACACACACACACACACACACACACACACACGCACACAACACCAACGCATACTCACACGCGCACATACTGTAAGAGCCCGAATGGTGGGCCGTACGAGAGTTTAAGGTTGACAGCCACGACATCTTGACTCCATTTAATGAATAGTAATGTCGGAGTGCGGCTGCTTCTCCGCGCGAGGTGTTGCTCCTTGGCTCCCCGCAGGTGGTCTGCCTCATCTCCTGTACAGTGGTCTAAAGATCGCATCAAGTCACGTGGTTAGCATGTGACGAACGGTGATGAACAAGGAAGCGTTGCATCAATACATAGCTCTTGCGGAAGGGAGAGACAACGCAATATTGGAATGTCTGGTGTGGCAAGAAGAGAGAAATAAGCAGGTGAAGCAATGGTCAGGCGTATATGTATATGTATGTGTGAAGATACGTATGTGACAAACATGTAAGATTATATAAACACGAACACATACACACACGAACACACGCGCATGCACACATGTACGAACATAAACAAACCACATATACCGAAACACATATACACACACGAAACACTCGTGCGCACATACGCACGCAAGCAAAAACATGCACAAGCGCATACAGGATACCGACACACACACACATACAATTAATTCGATTCGAAACGTGCCATATCAGATACTGACACTGGCTTTCACGGTTCGGAAATACTTATTTTCCATTGTGATTAACAAGAAAACTCGAATGCAGACATGAATACACACCCAAGCATGCAAGCACACATACCGAAATACAATCACAAACACGCGCACGCTTACATTGCAACTCCCCCCACCCTCCTCCATCCAATCACAACCTATATAAATTGACCCAATCGCGACCTTGACCTCGAGCAGTCGTGGCCCAGTGGTCAGAGTGTCGGAGTTCGGAATCCTCGTTCGCGGGTTCGAGTCTCCGACACGTCCCCAACAGGACTCGCGTGCTTGCGTCCCGTCTTCCCCCGCGGGTTGACCTATAGCAACCGCAATTCGGTCGTGTCAGTGCCCGCAAGCCGTCAAGCGTTCGTGTAAGTGCTTGCGGTCCTTCGAAGAGGCGAGAGGTGGCGCGAGCCGTCCGGGAGTGAGAGCTCGGCTGCTGAGCCTTCCCTGGGGACACTGACCGCTATTTTTCTTTTATTGGGTTGTGGCTTCAAGTTGCTATTTTCTTTTCTTCTTCTTGTTCTTTTTCTTCTAGTTCTTCTTCTTCTTATTATTATTATTATTAATTATCATTACCTATTTATCATTATCATTATCATTATCATTATCATTATTATTACTATTATCATTATCATTATCATTATTATTATATTTTTTTACCATCACTAAAGTCATTATTGTTATTGTTATTTTTATTTCTTCGCTTATGTCTTCGATTTGTTTTGCTTTTTCCTCCTGCTAATATTACCATTATCTCCATTATTGTTATCATTATCTTCATTATCATCATTATTATTATCATTATATTATTTTATTAATATTATTCATTATTATTATCATTATTTATCATATTATTTTATATTATATTATATATAATATTTTATCATTATTATTATCATTTTTATTATTACTATTATTATATTAATAATATTAATATTATCATTATTATTATATCATCATTATCATTAAAAGGTATGAATGAGAATGAATATCTTCACTATACAAGAGATGTATTAGACCAGTTTTGAAAACACCTATATATATAATGTATTTCTGACGAGGATATATTTGAAACCAGTCAAATACATCCTCTATATTGTGAAGATATTCATTCTCATTCATACTTTTTCTATGTTGTTGTTATCAGTATCATCATTATCATCATTTTTGTTATAATAAAA
>NW_020872112.1:15000-17500 GCF_003789085.1 Penaeus vannamei | reverse complement strand
GAGAGAGAGAGAGAAAGAAAGAAAAGAAAGAGGAAGAGGGAGAGAAAGAGAAAGAGAGTGAGTAAAAGAGAGAAAATCATATATCAAGAACATAAGAATTCTGGTAAAATCTGCTTTGCATAAAGCTGACGAATAATTACATTTCCATTAATAACTTACCGACCAATTAAACAAATACCTAATTAGCATTGCAAGTGCCATTAAAAGTGAGGTGATTAGCAGTCCTATTGTGTTAATAAGCAGTACGTGAAGCAACTTTTATTTCATGGCTAATTTCGTCGAATGTCGATCTAATGAGGACAATTAAAGAGACATTTCTGAAATAGCATCTCTTATTAAGTTCGCATTTTCGACTTCTATTAAAAAAAAAAAAAAAAAACGAAGTTAATGCAAATGTCTAGTAAAAAAAAAAAAAAAAAAAAAAAAAAAAAAAAAAAACGAAGGTTAATGCAAATGTCTTGCAAAAAAAAAAGAGCTTGAAAAGTACATTTCAGAACAGAATCTTGGACGAAAAACCTTCATTGCGTCTAGCTAAGAAAGAAAGAAAAACAGACAAATAACAATTATGCTTACGTGTAGTATATTTGGTATTTGATCATATGTTTATGTTTTTATTTATTTATTTATTTTTAATTTTTTTATTATTTTTTTTTAAGGCGAAATATATAGACAAAAGTATTTTAAGAATTGTAATGGTATCGCTCTACATCACTTTAATTAATTTATTTATTTTTCTCAAAAGTCATTTAGCGATTCGGAGCGTTCCAGAGTCAGGGTTGAGTTGCCAGTTTCGCTTTTTCTGAATATATCCAGCGCTTTTGTTGCATGTTGAAATATTGCATTTGTTGACCCATGCCGTTATTACTGATTGTATTGTTATTATCATTATTATTATTATCATTATCGTTATTATCACCATTATTATTGTTATTATTGTTATTGTTAATATCATTATCATTATTATTGCCATTATTATCATTATCATTATTACATTATTATTATTATCATTATCATTTCCATTATTATCATTATCATTATCATCATTATCATTATTATCATTATCATTATTATTATATTATTGTTATTATTATTATTATCAATATATTTATTATCATCATCATCATTATTTTCATTATTATTATTATCATTGTTGTTACTATTACATCGTTATTATCATTACCATTATTATCACTATCAATATTGGTACTGCTTACCTAACAAAACATCAATCTGTCAATAAAAAGATATATTTCAAGTAAGAGTATGGTTTCCCAATTTCCTCTTCATATATTATATATTATTGTTTATTATAATAGTAATAATGATGATGATAATGATTTGTAGTGAAAATTTATTGATGTTGTTGACTTTATTGTTTATTGTTTGTCATTGTTTATTGTCTTTGTCTTTGTTATTGTAGATGTTGCTTTTGTTGTTGTTTTTGTTGTGTTGATGATGATGTTACTGATGTTGATGTTGTTCGTGTTGCTGTTCTTCTCAACATCCCCACCTCAAAAAAAAAAAAAAAAAAAAAAACGATTTACCACTACCAAATTAAAACAAAAAAACAACAACTGATAATCAACACTGAAACGAGATAAGTCATTTACCACTATTTACCTACTAACACAAACCCGACATGTCAGTAAGTTTTTTTTCCTTAATTTTTCCCCAATTACCCTAGGCGAAAAAGGGTCTTTTCCCACTTAACTCTGGCGTACTGAGGTAATAATGCTTATGAAGATATCAACTTTAATCATGAGGCGGAAAATTGCTAGATATTATTAATGGAAATACTAAGGGCATGTCTCATCCAGGAAGGTTCATAATCATTAGCGGCTTTTAATAATTGGGTAGAATTATCACAGGGAAAGTGGCAGGCCGTGATATGAACTTATGGCGGGCTAAAAGCTATTTTATGCTCCTTGATTTTAGTTTGATTCAGTTTATTCTTTCTAGACAGACATAAACACGGAAGTAGCTATTTCTCATTAAATGGGTTATTTACGTCAATCAAGGATAACAAGGCATGGTTTGGTTCGGTTCGAGTCCCAACACCCAGCTAGCTATCGAAGTAAACAAATTAGAATATATTATGACTCTGAACGCTTCGTTTTGCATCGAGTGAAGAAGATTGAGGAAATACTAATCTAAAAATCATTTACATAATTACGCAGCACAAAAAAAAAAGTTATTATTAAGTAGATAAAGACATTTTAAGGCAACAGTTAATAATAATATCTACTAAAATGAGTAAAGATATATATCTTCCATACTGCGAATTTCGAATGAAAATGAGAGTTGTCCACACATTTTAG
Source organism: Penaeus vannamei (assembly GCF_003789085.1). NCBI lineage: Eukaryota > Metazoa > Arthropoda > Malacostraca > Decapoda > Penaeidae > Penaeus > Penaeus vannamei. The sequence goes on along the minus strand of NW_020872112.1, from coordinate 15,182 downwards.
GGCAATAATTTAAAAGAATAATATTTACTAAAATGAGTAAAGATATATATCTTCCATACTGCGAGTTTAGAAAGAAAATAACCAAGGCAATTAAAAGTGCCCTTTGAACCTTCCTTAAATGGCCGCAAAACAGTTATAAGAAGCTAGTATTTATCTTCTCGAGAGAAAATAAAGCTATAGAT
>NW_020872112.1:5000-10000 GCF_003789085.1 Penaeus vannamei | reverse complement strand
TTAACATTTAATATATCAATGATATTTGTTGTTTCTATGATTACTGTTTTTATTATTTCTAACACTCAGTTCATTAGTTAACTTTTCTACGTAATCTGCGTGTTTATCTGCCTATATATTTCTCTGCTTTTTAATTTATTGATTAATATATGTATATATCTATACATGTCTTTCTGGCTGTGTATATATATATGTGTAAATATCTACGTATTCGTGAAGGACTGTGTCTATCTTTGTTTATCCATAAGTTCGAATTTTCATTTTCACAGTTTTCCTTATCTCCTATGTATGTTAGCCTATCCGTCTGCCCCCCCCCCCCATCTATCCGGTCTCCCCTCCTCTCTCTCTCGCTCCCTCGCTCCCGTCTTCTCTCTCTCTCTCTCTCTCTCTCTCTCTCTCTCTCTTCTCTCTCTCTCTCTCTCTCTCTCTCTCTTCTCTCTCCTCTCTCTCTCTCTCTCCCTCTCTCAACCTTTTTTTTTCTCTCTCTCTCCTCTCCCCCCTCTCCTCTATCTCTTCTCTCTCTCTCTCTCTCTCTCTCTCTCTCTCTCTCTCTCTCTCTCTCTCTCTCCTCTCTCTCTCTCTCTCTCTCTCTCCCTCTCCCTCTTCCCTCTCCCTCTCTCTCCCTCTCTCTCTCTTCTCTCTCCCATTCCCTCTCTCTATCGATCTATCTACATACCTATATTCTTACACCTTTTTCTCAACTTTCCCACTGAAGTCTCTCGTGAAGGTTCATGAGATATTGATCCCGTGTTATATAGAGCTCCCCGAACACTCCTTCAGGTATGAAAGGCTTTTAGAAGAAGTGAGTTTTTCATGAAGGAAAAATATTGGTGCGCCTTCTTTCCTGACATACTCTCGCTTGTCAGTTTTTTTTTAATTAAAGTCTTTCGTTTTTTGCTAATAATATTTATATGATTTGGCACATGGCAGTAGAGAGGGGAAGGGAGAGAAGATGATAGTGAAAGAGAGAAAATGAAGAGGAAATGAGAGAGAGAATGAAAAGAGAGAGAAGAGAGAAAATGAGAGAGAGAATGAGAAAATGAGAAGAAGAAGAGAAAATGAGAGAGAGAAGAAAAGAAGAGAATGAAGAGAGAAAATGAGAGAGAAGAGAAAATGAGAGAGAAGAGTAGATGAATAGATAAAGAGAAAATTTCAAATCATATATTTCGAAAGAGGAATGCAAATATCATTGTTCACTACACGTTAACGAAAACCACACAAGGTACAAAGGCGAACATACACACTGAAGATAATAATTTACCCTTCTCTCTTTCTCTCTCTCTCTTTGTCTGTCAGTCTATCTGTCTGTCTGGCTGTCTGACTGTCTCTGGTCTCTCTCTCTCTCTCTCTCCTCTCTCTCTCTCTCTCTCTCTCTCTCTCTCTCTCTCTCTCTCTCTCTCTCTCTCTCACACACACACACACACACACACACATTCTCTCTCTCTCTCCTCTCTCTCTCTCTCTCTCTCTCTCTCTCACACACACACACACACACACACACACACACACACACACACACGCACACCTCTCTCTCTCACTCTTTCAATGTTTGTTTATTATTTATTCTGGAATTTCAAGAAGTCCGCGTCACATTGTCCTTTTTCCTTCTATTTTAGTATGCATTCATGTTGTTGTGTGTGTGTGTGTGTGTGTGTGTGTGTGTGTGTGGTGTGTGTGTGACTGCATAGTGTACTGTTTAGTCAACCAGTTATTGTAATGATTATTATATTATCATCATTATCAGTTATCACATCATCACGGGGTATTATGATCCTTATTATCAACATTTTATTATCATCATTTATTATTTTTGTCATTATTATCATTATTGTTATAAATCATCACCATTATTATTTCTATTATCATCTTATTATCATCATCTTTGTAGTAGTATCATTATCATTGTTATTATTATCATCCTTATCATTATCATCATAATCATAATATCAACATCATTGTTATTTACATATATCGTTATCGTATTTATTATCATTATCATTTTTATATCATTATCAATCTCAATATCATTACTTTTATCATTATTACTATTATCATTAGTATTTTTATTTTCATTACAGTTATCATCTTTATCATTACTGTTGTCCTTAATACTATTATCTTTATTATAGTTTCATCACCATTATCATTAGGCAATATAAATTCATTATCCTAATTAATATAATTAAATATGTTTTACAATGTTTACAAACTACAATTATTTCAGTACATATTTACTAGCTTCAACATTTTTTTTCTTAAAGCTAAATTTACTTAGAAATACAGTGTAATATCTTTTTGCTACGGAAGAAAAACTACATCTGTAGCTTTAAATCAATCTACTTATTGACGTGACCTACTTTGATACATATGACTTTTTTTTTTTTTTTTTTTTTTTTTTTGCTCGGCGTCTAAATCTTCTTGACGAGTTTTTGTCCTTTTTCAGCATTAATTATTGTCTTCAGGGACAAAAGCTTTGTTCTTTACTGCATTTTAAGGAATTTGGCATTTTTACAATCATTTCTTGTCTGTTGGTGTTGCATAGGATTAACACAAGTATTTTTCGCAATGTCGGAAATATTTGTATGTGCAAATTCTTTTTGGGTGTAAATGTGCTTATGAAATTATAGGAATGTACATTATGAGTTAAAACAGCAACAATAAGAAATGAAAACATACATACATATATATATATATATATATATATATATTATATATATATATATATATATATATATATATATATATATACATATATATATACATATATCTATATCTATAATCTATATCTATTATCTATCTATCTATATATATATATATATAATATATATATATATATATATATATATATATATTATATATAATATATAATTATGTGTATAAATATACACATACACGTATGTGTACTTGTGTGTGTGTGTGAGTGTTATGTGGTGTGTTGCGTTTGTTTTTATGTGCATGTATATATATGTGTATGCATATTTTTGTGTACATGTGTGTGTGTGCAAGGAGAATGATATTTTCTATCACGTCTCTACCACAGCCGTTTGACTTCGATAATGATATTAAGGTCATTAATATGATAACATAATGATGATTACACTTAAAAGAAATTGATAAAATAAATAATGAAGTGATAATATTGATAATGATAATATCAATAATGATATTTTCAGTGATAATGTAAATTTTGATATTAAAAATACTGAAAGGAAGTGACAATAATAAGTGAGTAATAATAATAAACAGCAAATAATAATGATAATACATATGACTAAAACAATAATAAATAATAATGATGATGAATTAATATCAAACATTAACAATAATATAATATATAATAATTAATAATAATAATAATAATAATTATAATGATAATAACAATAATAGGATAAGGATAATGAAAATGGACAATAAGATAATGAAAATGACAATAATAATTTTGAGAAATAGTAAGATAAAATGATAACATAATAGAAAACATTAATAACAATGATTAATAAAAAGAATAAAAAATAAAGACAAAATGATGCAGAGGAAGAGAAAATAGAAAAAAAAAATGAAGAACAAGAAAAGAGAATAAGACAATAAGATGATAAAAAGGGGGGGGAGGGGAGAGAAAACACTGCCAATCGAAATAAAAGCGTAACGTTTAACTCTTTTTTTTTTATCATTAAAAAAATCTGATGAGGAATTGTTGGCGAGTTCGAAACGTCAATTCTTTATTTCTATTTTATTTATTCACTTTTCTGTTTGCTATTTTCATTCATTTATTTATGAATAGTTTGCGGTTACTGTTTTTTCTTCATCTGCGTGTCCACAATACTTTGTTTACATTCTTACTAAAACAACATACGAGTCAAAGCCAATACCAGTTTCCCTTTTTTTCTTTTTTCTTTCTTTTATTTATCTATTTATTTATTCATTTAACTCTCAGGCTCGAGTCAATATCCGAAATTTCGGTTAGCGGACACAACCGAAAACCAAAATTTCGGTTGACAGACACCGTTCAGAAACGGCCTTTCATCCTTTTGTCTCCGGCTCAGCGCGGGTCCAATTTCGAATAAAAGTCGAGCAAATATAGGAAACCCGAAATCAAACTGTTCACAAGAATGATGCTGTTTCGGTTCACAGTCGAAGCCGTGTCGTCTGTGAACCGCGTGTCGTCTGTGAACCACGTGTCGTCTGTCGTCTGTGTCGTCTGTGAACCACGTGTCGTCTGTGAATCAGTGTCGTCACCACGTGTCGTCTGTGACCCACGGTGTCGTCTGTGTCTGAACCACTGAATCACGTGTCGTCTGTGAATCGTCTGTGAACCACGTGTCATCGTGTCGTCTGTGAACCACGTGTCGTCTGTGAACCACGTGTCGTCTGTGAACCACGCGTGTTGTTCTGTGAACCACGTGTGTCTGTGAACCACGTGTCGTCTGTGACCACGTGTCCGTCTCTGTGAACCACGTGTCGTCTGTTCCCATCGTTGTGAACCACGTGTCGTCTTGAACCACGTGTCGTCTGCGTGAACCACGTGTCGTCTGTGAACCACCGTGTCGTCTTGTCATCTGAACCAACGTGTCGTTCTGTGACCCACGTGTCGTTCTGTCTCGTCTGTGCAACCACGTGTCGTCTGTGAACCACGTTCGGTCTGTGAAACCATCGTGTCGTTGTGAACCACGTCTGTCGTCTGTTGAACCACGTGCGTCGTTTAACAGTGTCGTCGTAACCACGTGTCGTCTGTGAATACACGTGGTGTTCTGGTGAATCACGTGTCGTCTGTCGTCTGTGAACCAACGTGTCGTCTTGCTGAACCACGTGTGGTCTGTCGTCTGTGAACCCACGTGTCTGTCTAGCTGAACCATGCTGTCGTCCTTTCTGCGTGAAACCACGTGATCGTCTGCTGAACCACGTTTTCGCTATGTAAACACGTGTTATCAACGTCTTGTGATTAACCACGTGTCGTATCTGTGAACCATCGTGTTCGTTCTGTGAACCACGCTGTTATCTGT
>NW_020872111.1:223274-225933 GCF_003789085.1 Penaeus vannamei | reverse complement strand
ATAACTCAATTTACTATCTTAATCATCATCTAGTATCACTATATATCATACTATCTCTTCATCACTCTTACTCCTCATATAGACTATATGCATTATATCTATTATTTAATATATACTATGTTTATCATGTTTTAATCTAGTTACTATAAGATATGCTCTGCAAATTATATATCTCTAGTTCTACTCTCTTTACCTCACATATTCTTATATAACATAATCATATATTCATGGATTTCTGCATCTCCGATCTACGGGATCTCATGCCTCCTAGGTCTCATCTTCGCAGCTTCTCGGATCTCAGCTCGTCATGTATCACGCCTCCTCTCAATCAATCCCTCGATCGTCTACGCGTCCTCGGTCTCTCTCTCCACCTCTGTTCTATCTATTCTTATCAATCATCTAATCGGGTCTCTGTTTCTTATTATTAATTTCTCTCATATGCATATCTGTGTTGTTTGCACTGTTCTAATCAGCTATTGTATCTTCCTACACCTTCCTCCTCTCTGCCTATTGATATACTCATCTATGTATTTATCTTTATCTATCTATCTGTCTGTTCGTCTCTTAATTTATTTCCCTATATCAACAAAAGTATCATTATTAAATAAAATATCAACAACATTAATATATCAACAAGAAAAATATCATATGATGAAATAACGAGAGAAAGTTGCATTTGAAATAAATAATACATTTAAACCACTCAAATATATCTCTGAGGATGTAAATAAAATGTAAAATAAGCTTCAAAAAGCAAATTCAAGCTTTACGAAATTGCAAAGTGGAAATTAAAGTAAAAACCTTGACAATAAGTGCGAAGATTTGTGTTTAAGGGTCTACGGTTCACTACCCACGTTTGAATTAACGACCTCAAGATTTACGCTTTATTATGCAATAGAAAAATCGGCGTAAAAGATAAATGAGACAAAAGCTACGCAGTATTCAGATAACAATGACGATCACACAAGACATGTATGCGTACATCCACATATGTTAAGAAGACGTACAATGTACAGGACATCAATAAGAGTAAAATACATATATATTAGTACATGTAGAGCCGATTCGATACATACATACATACATGCCTATTAAATGTGTCTCATGCGCATATATAAAAATACATACATTACAGCATATACATTCATACTTATAAATATACACAAGTGCGATAAAAGATATATCAAGCCATAAATATGTATTATATGACGTGTTCGGCGTCTACAAATCACCCAATTAAATACAGGAATCACACACAATGCAACACACCGACAGATAGACAAAGCCCATTCAAACAGTACAATAAGAGGAAAAGCACCGCTGCCTTCTAAACCAGCAGCAGCACCCCCCCCCCCCCCACACACACACACCCTGTGTAATACCCACTTCCCTGCCAAAACCGTATAACCTCTACTCCCTCGCACCCACCCTCTATCAGCGCGAACACTGTACCATCCCCCACCCCCTTATCTTCTCCCTACAACACCTACGCAACCCTCATCTACGCGCGACTCCCCTCCCGCCTAGTCACCCCTTTCTCGCTTGCTTCCCACCGCGCCTAATTCCCCTCCCCCACCCCCTATATCACCTTCTGCGTCCCCACACCCCTATCCCTTTTCCTACGCAGCTCGCCCCAACCCACTACCAGACCGCTCTCGTCCCAACCCCTATCCCCCTCCCCCACGCGCCCTAGTAACCCGGCTCTCTCCCTCTCTCTCCCCACCCCCTATCCCCACCTCCGCTCCTCCATCCCCTCTCTCGCCTCTCTGCCCTCTCTCCCCACCCGGAGAGTGGTAGCCCATTCCTCCATCCCCTCATGTCCGCCATCCGTCATGCTCTCCTCTCCTCCCTACCGGGCACCCTATCCCATCCCCTCCTCGCTTCCCCCACTCACCCTCTACCACGCCACCCTCTCTCCCCACCTCCACCCCCCTATCCGCCCCACCCCCTCCCCCGCTATCCGCCAGCGGCCGTTCTGCAGATCCACTTCTCATGCGAGCATCGTCTAACGCCGCCGTCGTCTGGTCGGGGATATTGCCTCCTCCACCCACAGAGTCTGCAATTTTACCTCATCAACGGACCTGAGTAATTCCTTTATGAGGGATTCGAAAAAGGTTCATAAACGGCGCCTGCTTCCTCTTTTCTCCTGCTTCCTCCTCCTCCTGCTTCCTCTTTTCTCCTACTCCTCGCTGCTTCCTCTTTTTCTCTCCTCCTCCTCCTCCATTTTTTTTCTTCTCTTTCTCCTCTTCATTTCCTTTCTTTTTCTCTTTCTCTTTCTTTTCTTCTTTCTCCTCTTCATTTTCCTTTTCATTCTCTTCTTCTGCTCCCTTCTTTCTGCCTCTTCATTTTGCTTCTTCTTCTCTTTATCCCCTTCTTCTCTTTTTCCTCATTCTCCTCTTTATTCTCATCCTTTCCTTCTTCCCTTCTCTTTCTCCACTTTCTCTTCCTCCTCCTCTTTCTCCTCTTCCTTCTCTTTCTTTTCCTCTTCTTCTTTCTCTTCCTCCACCTCTTTCTCTTCCTCCTCTTTCTCCTCCTCCTCTTCTCTCTCCTCCTCTATCTCTTTTCCTATCTCTACTCCTCCCTCTCCTACTTTTCCTCCTTCTCTTCCCGTTTCCTCTTCCTCTCATCCTTTCCTTCACTTCCTCCTTTCTCCTCTTTG
>NW_020872111.1:213274-215774 GCF_003789085.1 Penaeus vannamei | reverse complement strand
TGAAAGAAAGTGTAAATTTTTTTATTAAAGATCATAATGGCAGTAATGAAGATTAAAGAATAGTGAAAAAGCGAGATAGAGAGAATTGAAAGGGAGAGAGAGTACCCGGAAAAGAAAGAGATAGAGAGAAGGAAGGGAGAGAAGAGATAGATGGAGAGAAGAGGAGTACGCTGCGAGAGAGAGAGAGATTAGAGGAGAGAAGGGAGCGAAAGAAAAGATGAGAGAGATAAGAGAGAAGGGGGAGAAAGAAATGGAGAGAGAGTACCTGGAAAAGAAAGAGATAGAGAGAAGGGAGAGAGAGGAGTACCTGAAAGAGAGAGAAGATAGAGAGAGGGAAGAGAGTACCTGAAAGAAAAAAATAGACAGAAGAGAGAAGAGAAAAAAAGCGAGAAAAAAGAAGAAAGAGAGAGAGAGTACCGAAAGAGACCGAGAAAAAAAAAAGAGATAGAAAGAGAGAGAGAGAGAGAAATAAAAAAAAATTCTCTCCTTCTCCCTCTGTTCCTTCCTCCTTCGCAGGCAAGCCAATCAACTCTCCTGGAATAATTCCCTACCACTTTCTTCCGCTACAATAAATCATAAACCGACACCTCTCACTCCCTCTTTTTGCCTGGTTGCTCAGACTCTTCTTCTTCCTTCTTCTTCTTCTTCTTCTTCTTCTCTCTTCTTCTTCTTCTGTCTTCTCTCTTCTTCTCTTCTTCTTCTTCCTCTTCTTCGTCTTATTCTTATTGCTCAGATCTCTTCTTCCTTCTTTCTTCTTCTTCTTGCTTCCTTCTTCTCCCTTCTTCGTCTTATTCCTTAGTTGCTCAGCTCTTCTTGCTTCCTTCCTCTTTCTTTCTACTTCTTCTTCTTCTTCCTTCGTCTTCTTCTTTCTTCTCTTCTTTCGGTTTATTCTTAATTCTACTCTTCTTCGTCTTAAATTATTGTTCTTCCCTCTTCTTATTCTTGTATTCTTCCTCTCATCATCACTTCTTCTTCTTTTGCTTCTTCCTCTTCTTCTTCTGTCTTCTTCTTCTTCGTCTTATTTTAGTTCTTGATTCCTTCTTATTCTTGTTCTTATTCTTGTTTTCTCTTCTTATCTTCTTATTCTTCGCTCTCATGGCATCTCTTTTCTTCTTTTTCTTCTTCCCTCTTCTTCTTCTTCTTGCCTGCTTTTCTTTCTTTTCCTGCTTCTTTCTCCTTATTCTTATTTCCTGTATTCTTATTCTTTCCCTCTTCTATTCTTATTCATAATTTCTTATTATAGTCTTAGGTCTTATTCTCCTCTTCTCCTCCTCCTTCCTTTCTTCCCTCATCTTCTTCTGTGTCTTTCTTCCTGCTTTGTTTCCTTTTTGTCTTCTTCTTCTTCTTTCCTCTCTTCCTTCCTTTTTCCTTCTTCCTTCTTCATTCTTCTTCTTCTTATCTCTTTCCTCTCTCTTCTTCTTTGATTGGTGTGGTGGTGTGGGTAATGTGTGTGTATGTGGTGTTGGCCAACATATAGTATATAAATATATAATATATATATATAATATATATAAATATATATATATATATATATATATATATATATATATATATATAATATATATATATATATACAATATATATATAATATATATATTATATATATATATATATATATATAATATACATATATATATGTATATATATTATATAATATATATAATTATATAATATTATATATAATATATAATATATATATATATATATATATATATATATATATACACAAGACACACACACACACGACACACACACGACACACGACGACCACACACACACCACACACACACACACACACACACCACAACACACACACACACAACACCACACACACACACACAACCACACACGACACACACAACACACACACACACAACACAGCACACACACGACGTCACACACAGCACACACACACACACACACACACGCAGCACATCACACACAGCACAGGGCAAGCACACACACAGAACACAACAACAGTGTGGCCACACACACTGACAGCAACACACACCACATACAGCACAGCCAACACACACACACACACACACACACACACACACACACAACACACACACACACACACACACACGAACAACACACACACACACACACACACACACATCACACACACACACACAGCACACACATACGTGTGTGTGTGAATGTATGTTTGTATGTATGCATTTATGTGTGCGTGTGTGTATCCGTGCGTGTATGTGAATGTGTGACGTATGACCGCATATTTATAGACACGGACACACCCACACTCACACCCACACCTTCCTCCGTGTATTTCCAACCAGAAAAAAAAAATTACGTGTTGCGCTATCCGTCTCCACTTCATGACACACTCATTCATTAAAGTTAATCTCGGGTCGTTATTCATTAATGCTAAGGTACACTCTTTTTTCATTACCTTTGTACTTCTTTCACTGTAATTAAGGCATAATCATGGCGATTTCACAACACAGTCGTTTCGCTCCTTGGAAAAGGTCTATCC
>NW_020872111.1:206768-209604 GCF_003789085.1 Penaeus vannamei | reverse complement strand
ACGCAGAGTGGAGGGCGGCGGGCTCGGGCGGCTAAGAGATGGGGGGTTAGTTGTCTCAGGTATGGGGCAAGGATTGTAGGGACGGGAGAGATTGATAATGGGGGGAAGAGCGTGGAGGGAAGGGGTAAAGGTGGAGCGGAGGGGGGGAGTCGGGGGGCGTGGTCAGTGATAGTAGGGGAGGGACGATAGGGTTGAGGCAAGTGTTAGTGAGTGGGGAAGAGCTTAGGGAGGCAGTGACGTGAATTGCCAGGGGAAGGGAGGGGAAAGGCAGGTGGGGGGAGGGAGAGGAGAAAGGGAGGAGAGAAAGAGAGGAAGGGAGAGGACGGGAGCAAGGGGGACCCAGCACACGATAGAGAAGGGAAACGACGAGGAGAGAACAGAGATTACTGATGGATAACTGGACAAAAGAAAGAAGAAACGTGTTCTTTACGACGATTGGCAAAAGATTGGAAAAGGTGAGAAAAAAAAAGTGGAAACCGCTGAAATACTAAAAAAAAACAGCGATAAATGGGGAACGACTAGAAAGAAGGGAATAAGACTGAAATAGGAACAGGACAAAGGGAAGAGGAGCCAATAAGAAATGTGAAACGCAAGGGGGAGAAGGGGGAGAGGAAAAGAGGACAGGAAGAGGGCGTGGAGTGCGAAAGAAAGAGGGAGAAAGAGAGAGGAAGAGAGAAGCGAAAGGAGGAATGTGGTAAGATGGGTTAAGAGGGAGGGGGAGGGGGGGGAGGGGTTGATAGGAGGGGGGCAAGGGGAAAGGAAACCCAGAGCATTTAAAGTGTAGATATGTGTGGTTGGTGGCTTAATGTTCTCGGCCGGAAAGTGGTGGTATAGTGTGTGTGTGTTTTTTGAGTGTGTGTATGTTTGTGTGTTGTGTTTATTTTGGCTGTGTGTTTATTTAGTGGCTGTGTGTTGTGTTGTTTTATTTGAGTGTAGTAATGTGTGTGCTTATCTGAGTACGTTGTGTTGTGTTTTATGTTTGTGTGTGTCGTTTTAATTGATGGGTGAATGTTTGTGTGTATGTGTTGTTTATTTGTCGTGTGTAGTGTTAGTGGTGAGTTTTTTGTGTGTGAATGATGTAATGTTTGTGTGGTTTATATGAGGTGTGTTAGTTGTTGTGGTGTTCATTGTGTGAGTGTGTGTATGTTTGTGTGTGTGGATGTTGGTGCTGTTTATTTTTGAGTGTGTGTATGTTTGTGTGTGTGTTTATTTGAGTGTGTGTATGTTTGTGTGTGTGTTTAAGTCTAGGTACTGTTGGTAATGTTTGTTGGTGTGCGTTTATCTGACTGTTCTATGTGTGTTTTTTGAGTGTGTGTATGTTTGTGTGTATCTGTGTTTATTTGAGTGTGTTATGTTTGTGTGTATCTGTATTTTATCTGAGTGGTGTGTATGTTTGTGTGTATCTGTGTTTATCTGATGTGTATGTGTTTTATTTGGATGTGCGTGTGTTTATTTCAGTATGTGTGTATGTGTGTTTATTTCAGTGTGTGTTCGTTTATTTGAGTGCACGTGCGTACCTGTGTGTTTATGCGTGTGCAGGTGTACGTATTCGTTTGTGCATACGTATCTTTGTGTGTGAGTTCTTGCCAGTTCTCTCTCGTTCTTTCTCTCTCCCTTATTCTACTCTCCCTCTCCTCTCTCACGATTTCCCCTCTCCCTCATTCTCTCGGGTGTTTCCAGTGAAGTATAAGATTAAATTTCTTTAATGGGAGCGGGGCACAACATTTTCATTATTATTATCATCATTATAGCCGCAAGAACAATAAAGCCTATGGTCTAATTTGCCACATTTGATAATTACATGTCTAAAATATCATAAATCTTTTGAACAGGAAATGAGAAGTGGAATAAGATACTAAATATGAACGAGAAACAAAGGGAAGGAATGTCAAATTATGAAATGATTTTTTATTTTTTCGTGATTGTTTTTTCTTCGACTTTTTTATCACATGAATGAACTCAAAAACAAACGTAAACACACAAACATTTACACGCGTACATACACATACTATAACACACGTATATACACATACAATAACACACGTGCATACGCACACACACATATATCCATACTCATACAAAGACATGTTCGTACGCACACACATATACACAGACATATACATATACATACAAACACATACATACATAGGTAGGTAGTCAGATATATAGAAAGTTAGATAGATAGATAGATGAATAGTTAGTAACCAGATAGATACATAGACAGGTAGGTAGTAAATAAATACGTACATACAAAAAACAAACATACATACATACAAAAGTGCTCACATGCATACATAGACAGGTAGGTAGTAAATAAATATATGCATACATACAAACAAACAAACATACATACATGCATACATACATACATACACCGATGGATGTATAGGCAGATATTTAGGTGGGTATGTTGAAAATATGTTTATTTTCTAATGTCTGTTTTGGCCTTGTTAATTTTATTTTCTCAATCAATCAACTTCTTTAGCTTACGTATGTGTGCTTACGCATGCTTACGTTTGGAAATTATGTTAGTTATGATAGATATAATGATAATTGCAATAATGTTCATCACCCTCATAACTTCGACATCATTACGAATAAAGTAACTTTTTGTGCCATACTTTTTTTCCCAAACTACTCGTTATATTCTGCAATTTCCTTCGTATCATCTTTATCATATTTCTTCTTCTTCTCCCTATTTCCTCCTCCACGTCTTCTTCCTCCTCCTCCTTATCATATTTCTCCTTCTTCTCCTCCCTTGCTTCTCCACGTCTTCCTCTTCTTCCTCCTCTTCGTTATCATATTTCTGCTTCTTTTCCTCCATTCCTCATTCCAC
>NW_020872111.1:191768-196768 GCF_003789085.1 Penaeus vannamei | reverse complement strand
AGGCGAACGTGGGAGAGGAGGGAGGGCGAGGAGATGGATAGGGAAGACGGGAGCAGGAGGAGAGGGAGAGAAAGAGGGAGAGAGGCGAACGTGGGAGGGAGGGAAGGAGAGGAGGCGAACGTGGGGGGGAGGGAGGGCGAGGAGACGAACAGGGGAGACGGAGCAAGAGGAGAGGGAGAGAGAGAGCGAGGAGGCGAACGTGGGAGAGGAGAAAGGGCGAGGAGACGAACAGGGAGACGGGAGCAAGAGGAGAGGAGAGAGAGAGGGAGAAGAAGACGAGCGTGGGAGGGGAGGGAGGGAGAGGAGGCGAACGTGGGAGAGAGAGAGAGGGAGAGGAGACGGGTGCGGAAGGGGAGAGAGGGAAAAGGGAATAGAGGAGACACAAAGGAGATAATGATAAACGTATTTACAATATATCCGTTCTCTCACAGTTCTCAAACGCGCCTCGTTCACTATTTGATCAATTGTTTTATAAAAGGTATTAAAAAATGTGTAAAGAATATTTTCCCGAGCCAACATAAATTTTTTTATTAATACCATATATATAAAAGTACATGTAAAAAACAATGCATGTACACCCAAATCCACCACAAGTAAATGCGCACACATAGACACGGATAGGAACACGCACATGCACACATAAGTACACGTACGTAAACATACACACACACACACACACACACACACCTCGCCGAGCCTGTAGGACCAAAGAGAACCGGGAATAAGGGACTTCCACCTCTATACATGAGCTACAAAAGGCTCACTTCCCCTCGCTATGATGACGAGCTCTTAAACCGATGTGCAGCCATGTTTGTTTGTTTGTGTTCTTTAATTTGGACATACACAATGAACAGCGTCGAGAGTGGGTGGGGTGGGGGAGGGGGGTGGATGGGGGAGGGAAGGGGGAGGAGGGAATCAGAGAGAAGGGAATAACCGGGGCTGGAATGTATGTGCCGTGTGTTGTGTGTTTCGTGGTTTTGTGTCGTTTGTTTGTTTGTGTGATGTTTGTGTGTGTGTGAGGTGAGGGTGTTTTGTTTATGTGTGTGTGTGTGTGTGATGTGTGTGTGTTGAGGGAGTGTTTTGTGTGTGTGTGTGGTGTTTTGTGTGTGTGTGTGTGTGTATTGTGATGTTGTGTTGTGTGTGTGGTGTTTTGTTGTGTGCGTGTGTGTGTGTGTCGTGTGTTGTGTGTTTTGTGTTTGTGTGTTGATGTAGTGAGGGTGGATGTAGTGTGCGTGTTCTTGTTTGTATATGTGTGGTTATAGGCGCGTTGGTTTGTCATTTCATTTTCTTGATTGCCATAATCTATCTTTGCATGCTTCGGATTTATGTATGTTTTGTAATAAGTGATCTAAAAGTTGACCAAACTATGCGGATTAAAATGAAAACTCTTCCATCTCATTCCTTATTTGTGCTCTGTTCCTCGTCCACGAAAATTATGCACCAAAAAAAGTAGAAAAAAAAGTTAACATCGAAATGTATCTCTCAATATATCCATAAGAGACAATTACATCGAGTGTATAACTAATACAGAAGCCTATTTTCATGAGTTAAACTATTCAAGTACGTTCATGTAAATCAAAAATAGAAGCAAAAATGTATAGATACATATTGTTTTACAAAGGAAGCCCCGTGTGTATTTTTTTTTTTTTTGGGGAGGGCTAAGAAGACGCGGAGGGCGGGGAAACATGACAGAAAGATAGGGGAGGAGGAGGGAGGGGTGAGAAGGAGAGGGGGGAGAGGGGGGGTCGCAAAAGTGAAGAAAACATAGAAACTTTTTTGATCGAGTGCCGATACTTACGCTTTTTTTTTTCATCTCCTCCCTATTCTCTCTCTCTCTCTCTCTCTTTCTTTAGCTTCTATCTCTCTTCTCTCTCTCTATTTCTCCTCTCTCTTTTCTTTGTATGCTTTGTTGTCCGGTGATTCTGGTGGGGGAAGAAAAAAAGAAGAAAGGGTAAATATTTTCTCACTCAAAATAGATAGATTACATATATGGAATAACAATGCATAATAGAGTAGATTGATGCAATACAAAAGATAGATGGATCGATAGATAGAGAAACAAAACAAGATAGATAGATAGTTGATAATATTGGTATTGGTATACAATGTGTGTGCGCTTATATCACAATATCAAAACGTATGAGTGTATATATATATATATATATATATATATATATATATATATATATATATATATAATTATATATATATATATATATATATATATCATATATATTATATATATATATATATATATATATATATATATATATATATATATATATATATATATATATATATATATATATATATATATATATATATATATATATATTATATATATATATGATATAATATATATATATACTATATATATATAGTATATATTATGCTATATGATATATATAATATATGTTATATATATATATATATATATATAGTATTATATAGTATATGTATGTATATATATATATAGTATATAGTGTATAATATATAACATATCTATTACTATCTAGTCTCTCTCTATCATGCTCTCTCTCTCTCTCTCTCTCTCTCTCTCTCTCTCCTCTCTCTCTCTCTCCTCTCTCTCTCTCTCTCTCTCTCTCTCTCTCCTCCTCTCTCTCGTGTGTGCCTTTGTGCTTCGGTATGAATATATGAATGTTTTTACATATTCAGAGTAGACAAGCAACATAGACTGAAAAATGAGAATAGTATACGATGGAGAACACAGATGAAATGAGAAACAGGAGAAGGAAAGAAGGAAAAACAAAGGAAAATCTAAAATAACAAAAATAAAGTCGAGAAGAAGTTGTGCCATAAATTACAATTTGGAATTTTAATATCCAATGGGAAAGGCAATGTAATTTATGAGATAAAGTTACTCTTCAGAATTTCGTAATTTCATTTTTAATAATTTCATTCAAGTCCGCGCTATTTTTCGGGAAGTTCAGTATATCATCTTTTGATTTCCATTTCTTTTTTTTTTTTTTTCATCTGAAGAAAAGAGAAAGTATGAAAAACAATAAATAATAAAAGAGAGAGAGAGAGAAGAGAGAGAGAGAAGAGAAAGAAGGAGAGAGAGAAGAGAGAAGGTGAATGATTTATAAGCAAAAAAGAAGAATTTTTGAATGAGTCCTATAAGTAAATAGAAAGAAAGATTTTATGGTAGCAGGAAAGAGAATTATTTCTTTAAAAGTAAATTTACTAAATAGAAAGTAATTTAGGAAGAGTTGAACAGAAATAGAGCAGAGAGGATGAATGAGAGTAATTGGCACCGAAGGGAAAATAAGAGAATGTATAGACGAATTGATATCAGTGCATAGACAAAATCGAAATGTAGGAAAATGTGTTATGATAGTTCGTAGTCAGCGGTGTGTTACCAACTCTCTCTCTCTCTCTCTCTCTCTCTCTCTCTCTCTCCTCTCTCTCTCTCTCTCTCTCTCTCTCTCTCTCTCTCTCTCTCTCTCTCTCTCTCTCTCTCTCTCTCTCTATATTATATATATATATATATATATATATATATATATATATATATATATATATATATAATATATATATATAATATATATATCCTTCTCCTCAATCTCTTTCTCTCTTCTCTCCCATCTTCCTCTCTCTGTCTCTCCCTCTCCCTCTCTCCTTTCTCTCCTCTCCCCCTTCTCCTCTTCTCCTCCATCCCCCTCTTCTCTCTTTCTCTTCTACTTTTCTCTTCCTTTTCCCCCCATCCCCTCCCTCCCTCCCTCCCTGCCCCCTCCCCCCCCCCCCACACGCCACACTTTGAAGTCAAGGGGAAAAAAGTTGTTACAATGCAATCCTCGAGCAGATGTTTTCCCAAATTGAGGAGTATCGGGAAAAAACTTGGCAACCCTAGCGAACGAGTGAGAGGAGGAGAGATAGATAGAAGAGAGAGAGAGAGAGAGAGAGCAGAGAGATAGAGAGGAGAGAGATAGAGAGAGAGAGAGAGAGAGAGAGAGAGAGAGAGAGATGAGAGGAGAGAGAGAGAGAGAGAGAGAGAGAGAGAGAAGAGAGAGAGAGAGAAGAGAATCAAGATAGAAGAAGGAGAGGAGAGAGAGAGAGAGAAGAGAGAAAGAGAGAAGAGAGAACGGAGAGGCTTCTTTCCATCACTCTATCTATCCTTTTATCTGTTCGCCGTCTCTGTCTATCCGGTTGCCTTCCGTCCATATGGTTATGCCGCACAGATCGTTCTATCTATCACGCTTCATCTATCTACCTAATGCACCCGTATCCATTTATCTATCTCCCTACCGAGCTTCCAACCCATTCATCAATCTTTCCCCCCTGTCCATCCATTTACTTTTCCTTCCAAATTCACTTTCTCTCTCTTTTTCATGTTTTTTTTTTTTTCTTTCCATTCTATTTTTTTTTCTCTCCTCTCTGTTTTCTTTCCTTATTCTCTCTCTCTCTCTCCTTCTTTTCTTTTCTCTCTCTTCTCTCTTTCTCTCTCTCTCTCTCTCTCCTTATCTCTCCCTTTCTCTCTCTCTTCTCTCTCTCTCTCAGCCTCTCTCTCTCTCTCTCTCATCTCCTCTCTCTCCTTCTCTCTCATTCTCTCCTTCTCTCTCCCTCTCCTCTCTCTTCCCTACTCTCTCCTCTCTCCTCTCTCCACTCTCTTCTCCCTACTCTATCCTTCTCTCTCCCTCCCTAGCTCTCTCGCCTACTCTCTCCTCCTCTCTCCCTCTCTCTCCCTACTCTCTCTCTCTCCCCCTCTTTCTCTCTCTCTCCTTCTCTTCCTTCTCTCTCCTGACAAGCCATATATCAAAACGCATTCGCTCATAAATTAGATGGACATTTAATAAGTGTCCCCACCTCTCGTTTTCATCTTCATTGTAATCTTCTTCTCCCTAATCATTCTATCTTTGAGTCGGGAGCGGAGAAAATGGTGATGGGGATTTTTATTTTATTTTTTTTTTTTTGCTTATTTTTGTGTCTGTCTGTCTGTTTGGTTGTTTTGGTTGGTATTGGAGGTCTGTTCATCTATCTGT
>NW_020872111.1:178654-186653 GCF_003789085.1 Penaeus vannamei | reverse complement strand
GAAGCAAGGAATAAAGCAAGGAAGAAGCAAGGATAAAGCAAGGAAGAAAGGATAAAGCAAAGGAAGAAGCAAGGATAAAGCAAGGAAGAAGCAAGCAAGGAAGAAGCAAGGATAAAGCAAAGAAGCAAGGAAGCAGGATAAAGCAAGGAAGAAGCAAGGATAAAGCAAGGAAGAAGCAAGGATAAAGCAAGGAAGAAGCAAGGATAAAAGGAAAGCAAGGATAAAGCAAGGATAAAGCAAGGAAGAAGCAAGGATAAAGCAAGGAAGAAGCAAGGATAAAGCAAGGAAGAAGCAAGGAATAAAGCAAGGAAGAAGCAAGGAATAGGAAGCAAGGAAGAAGCAAGGATAAAGCAAGGAAGAAGCAAGGAAAGCAAGGAAAGCAAGGAAAAGCAAGGAAGAAGGATAAAGCAAGGAAGAAAGGATAAAGCAAGGAAGAAGCAAGGAAAGCAAAGAAGCAAGCAAAGATAAAGCAAGGATAAAGCAAGGAAGAAGCAAGGATAAAGCAAGGAAGAAGCAAGGATAAAGCAAGAAGAAGCAAGGATAAAGCAAGGAAGAAGGCAAGATAAAGCAAGATATAAAGCAAGGATAAGGATAAAGCAAGAAGAAGCAAGGATAAAGCAAGCAAGGAAAGTCAAGGGGTTCGTTGACTCACGAAAATGTCAATGTGTTTTGACTCCTTGATAAGGGTATTAGGTATAAAAGGATATAAATAAGATTAACGTCTAACGATCTTAGCTGATATAAAAGCGTTTAAGATCTTCCTGCTTGCACGAGGGAAAAACACTTGGCGCTTGACTTTGTTGGATGGGGATGTATGCGTGAATGTGTACGGCAGCGTGCACACATATACGCATACGCACATCCTTTACACAGGCACAGAAACGCACACACATACGCACACTTAAACAGGCACAGGAACACACACACTTACACAGGTAGAGAAACACGCACACACTTACACAGGCACAGAAATACACACACACAACACACACACACACTTACACAGACATAGAAACACACGTATTCACACACACACACACACACACACACACTTACACATACACAGAAACACGCGCATTCACACACTCGCAAACACAAACCCACACACATACTTACACAGACACACAAAGCCTTATACACACAAAAACTCACAAACACACTTAAACAGAGACACATACACACGCGCGCGCACGTACACACATTAACACAGCCTGATACAGCCGAACAAACCCTTACACACATAGTAACACACACCACTCACACCACACAGACATAGACACAAAAATGCACACATACATATTTACAAAAAATACAAACACAAAGCACACAAATAAATTACAAATACATACAAATATGAACCCCTAAACATACACAACGCACATACAAAATATGACAAACAAACAGACACATTAACAAACATCATAAACATTCATCTACCGTACACTGACACATGACACAATCGATCACAACATGACAGCGAGACATTTTTTTTTTGTCCCATTAGCAGCTATCATAAGAACATTTATCACATCACGTTTTTCCTCGGACTTGCAGAATAACATCCTTTCTCATAGTTCGTGAGTTTGTGAAGGAGAAAGTAACATATAGATAGATATAGATAGATAGATATGCAAACACTTACACATATATAGATCTTTCTATCCATCTATCTGTCTATCATTCATTTTATCTATCTGTCTATCTGTCAGAAATACAGAGAAATGCACAGATGGATGTATACTTAGATAAACAAATATACAGTCCCATAGATATATCGAAAAAAATAAGTCGATAAACAAAACAAACAAAACACAGACAAATATCTAACCAAACAAACAAAGAAACACCAAGCCAGACAAGCAAATAAACCGACCGACACCCCAAACAGACATAGAAATAGACACGCACCAGACACCCCGAGTCTAGAGGAGAAAGTCAAGAAATCGAGATAACCCAAACAGACAGAGAGATAGACAGAGAGAGAGAAATAGACACGCACAGAATCTCACCAGAGTCTATTGTCCAAATCTATCAGTCAAGATGCAGCCTAGTCGAGATAGACAGAGAGATAGACAGAGGAGAGAGAAATAGACACGCACAGCAGAGTCTATTGTCCAACCCCCTTTCCTCTCATCTATCAAAGGAGGTTTGTGAAGTCAAGGCAGGTCGAGATATAGACAGAGGAGAGAGAAATCAGAATCTCACCCAGAGTCTATTGTCCAACACCCTTCCTCTCATCTATCAAAAGGAGGTTTGTGAAGTCAAGATGCAGCCTCAGTCGAGATAAACAGAGCATCATTAATTAGATAACAGCGTCATTATACGGGAGCCATTAAATCATGGAGCGAAATGTTGGGCGAGTGTTGGAGGATGTTAGATAAACAAGGAGTGTGTTGGTCAGGTGTTTTGTTGGTGTTAGATGGTGTTTGAAGGATGGGAGAGGGTGTTAGAGAATGGGAGAGGATGTTAAGAGAATGGGGAGAGGATGTTAAAGAATGGGAGAGGATGTTAAAGTATGGGAGAGGATGGATGGGAGAGGATGTTAAAGGATGGGAGAGGATGTTAGATAAACAAGGAGTGTGTTGGTCAGGTGTTTTGTTGGTGTTAGATGGTGTTTGAAGGATGGGAGAGGGTGTTAGAGAATGGGAGAGGATGTTAGGGAATGGGAGAGGATGTTTGGGAGAGGATGTTAGAGAATGGGAGAGGATGTTAGGGAATGGGAGAGGATGTTAGGGAATGGGAGAGGGATGTTAGAGATGGGAGAGGATGTTAGGGAATGGGAGAGGAATGTTAGGGAATGGGAGAGGATGTTAGGGAATGAAAGAGGATGTTAGGGAGAGGATGTTAGGGATGGGAGAGGATGTTAGGGAATGGAGAGGATGTTAGATAATGGGAGAGGATGTTTAAATAATGGGGAGGATGTTAGATAATGGGGGAGGATGAATAGGGAATGGAAGAGGATGTTAGGGAATGGGAGAGATGTTAAAGGATGGAGAGGATGTTTAGAGAATGGGAAGAGGATGTTTAGGGAATGGGAGAGGATGTTTAAAGGATGGGAGAGGATGTTAGGGAATGGGAAGAGGATGGATTAGAGAATGGGAGAGGATGTTAAAGAAATGGGAGAGGATGTTAAAGATGGGAGAGGATGATAAAGGATGGGAGAGGATGTTAGGGAATGGGAGAGGAATGTTAGGGAATGGGAGAGAATGAGGGAATGGGAGAGGATGTTAAGGATGGGAGAGGAGATTGTTAGATAATGGGAGAGGATGTTAGAGAATGGGAGAGGATGTTAAAGGATGGGAGAGGATGTTAAAGAATGGGAGAGGATGTTAGGGAATGGGAGAGGATGTTAGGGAATGGGAGAGGATGTTAAAGGATGGGAGAGGATGTTAAAGGATGGGAGAGGATGTTAAAGGATGGGAGAGGATGTTAAAGGATGGGAGAGGATGTTAAGGATGGGAGAGGAAGGATGGGAGAGGATGTTAAGGAATGGGAGAGGATGTTGAAGGATGGGAGAGGATGGTAGGGAATGGGAAGAGGATGTTAAAGGATGGGAGAGGATGGTAGGGAATGGGAGAGGAATGTTAGGGAATGGGAGAGGATGTTAGATAATGGAGAGGATGTTATGGAATGGGAGAGGATGTTAAAGAATGGGAGAGGATGTTAGAGAATGGGAGAGGATGTTAGGGAATGGGAGAGGATGTTAGGGAATGGGAGAGAATGTAAAGGAATGGGAGAGGATGTTAGAGAATGGGAGAGGACGTTAAAGATGGGAGAGGATGTTAGGGAATGGGAGAGGATGTTTAGGATGGGAGAGGATGTTAGAGAATGGGAGAGGATGTTAAAGGATGGGAGAGGATGTTAGGGAATGGGAGAGGATGTTAGATAATAAGAGGATGTTAGGGAATGGGAGGATGTTAGATAATGGTAGAGGATGTTAGAGAATGGGAGAGGATGTTAAAGAATGGGAGAGGATGTTGAAAGGATGGGAGAGGATATTAAAGGATGGGAGAGGATGTTAGAAATGGGAGGATGTTGATGGATGGGAGAGGATGTTAAAGAATGGTAGAGGATGTTAAAGGAAGGGAGAGGATGTTAAAGGATGGGAGAGGGATGTTAGAGGAAGGGAGAGGATGTTAAAGGATGGGAGAGGATGTTTAAAGAATGGTAGAGGATGTTAAAGGATGGGAGAGGATGTTAAAGAGATGGGAGAGGATGTTGAATGGAGAGGATGTTTAAAGGATGGGAGGAGGATGTTAAAGGATGGGAGAGGATGTTAAAGGATGGGAGAGGATGTTAGAGAATGGGAGAGGATGTTAAAGGATGGGAGAGGATGTTAGAGAATGGGAGAGGATGTTAGAGAATGGGAGAGGATGTTAGGGAATGGGAGAGGATTTTAAAGGATGGGAGAAGATGTTAGAGAATGGGAGAGGATGTTAGAGAATGGGAGAGGATGTTAGATTAAGAATGGGAAGAGGATGTTAAGGGATGGGAGAGGATGTTAAAGATGGGAGAGGATGTTAGAGAATGGGAGAGGGATAATGGGGAGGATGTTGATGGATGGAGAGGATGTTAGGGATGGGAGAGGATGTTGAAGGATGGGAGAGGATGTTAGGGAATGGGAGAGGATGTTAGATAAACAAGGAGTGTGTTGGTCAGGTGTTTTGTTGGTGTTAGATGGTGTTTGAAGGATGGGAGAGGATGTTAGATAATGGGAGAGGATGTTAAAGAATGGGAGAGGATGTTAGAGAATGGGAGAGGATGTTAAAGAATGGGAGAGGATGTTAGAGAATGGGAGAGGATGGGATGGAGAGATGTTGATGGGAGAGGATGTTAGGGAAATGGGGAAGGATGTTAGGAAGGGGAGAGGATGTTAGGGAATGGAGAGGATGTTAAAGATGGGTAGATGATGTTAGATAATGGGAGAGGATGAGGATGGGAGAGGATGTTAGAGAATGGGAAGGGATGATTAAAGGATGGGAGAGGATGTTAGGGAATGGAGAGGATGTTAGAGGATGGGAGAGGATGGGGAATGGGAGAGGATGTTAGGGAATGGGAGAGGATGTTAGGGGAATGGGAGAGGATGTTTATGGGAATGGGAGAGGATGTTAAAGGATGGGAGATGATGTTAAGGATGGGAGAATGTTAAAGGATGGGAAGAGGATGTTAAAGAATGGGAGAGGATGTTAAAGAATGGTAGAGGATGTTAAAGATGATGTTAGAATGGTAAGGATGTTGGAAGGTGTTAGATGAAGATGTGTGTTCATTAGATGTTAGATTGATATAGAAGAAGATAATAGAAGATATGTTAGATAATGGAAGAGGATGTTAGAGGATGATTAAGTAATGATAGAATTTATTAGATGATGTTAGGTTGCGAATAGAAGACGTTAGATAATGTTCGAGTGATAAATAAGATGTTATAGGATGCGAAAAGATATTAGAGGGTGTTAGAGAGTGTTAGATGATGTTCAAGGAGGTCAAGGATTGATAGATAGATGTAAGCGAATGGAAGATAAACATTCGTCGATGTTAGATATATATTACAGGACGTTAGATAAATGACAGGTGAATGTTGGGTAGATGCTTGACAGATGTTAGATAGATGCTCGACAGTCTCTTCAAAACCGAAAAGAATGTTTTCAATAAATCTGTACTCTCTGTTTATTATTATTATTATTATTATTATTATTATTATTATTATTATTATTATCATCATCATCATTATCATCATCATCATCATCATCATCATCATCATCTATCATCATCATCATCATCATTCATCTCATCATTCATTATTATCATTATATCTTTTTTTACCACAGGATGGAGCTAGAATGAAAAAATCGAAAAAAGTTTTCAAAAAATCGAAAACTATTGAAAGCTTCCATGAAAAATAGAAAGATGGAAAGGATGGACTTTGGTCAAGGATAAAGGAGTAAAGAAGTATGAGGAATAGAGTAATATAAGGACAGGGAGGATCAGGGAAGAGGGAGAAAGAGAATTATTAATGTAAAGGATGGCTGGAGCATAAGTAATGAGGTTTATGGAGAGAAGGAAGGTCTGTGCAGAAAGATGATGAGAGAGGAGAGAGAGAGAGAGGACAGAGACAAGAGAGAGAGAGAGGAGAGAGAGAGAGAGAGAGAGAGAGAGAGAGAGAGAGAGAGAAGAGAGAGAGAGAGAGAGAGAGAGAGAGAGGAGAGAGAGAGAGGGAGGGAGGGAGGGAGGGAGGGAGAGGAGAGAGAGAGAGAGAGAGAGAGAAGAGAGAGAGAGAGAGAGAGAGAGAGAGAGAGAGAGATAGGAGAGAGAGAGAGAGAGAGAGAGAGAGAGAATAACAAAAGGGGAGATAGATAAATATATAGATAATAGATAGAGAGAAGAGAGAGAGAGGTGAGCATAGAATAGATAGATAAAACGATAGATTGGTAGACAGAAAGATATAGAGGGAAAGGTTGAAAATGAAAAGAAAACACGAAATAAATGTATCTGTACAGTTATACGTAAGTATATATATATGTATATATATATACATATATATATATTATATATATATATTTATATATATATATATATATATATATATATTATTATATATATTATATATATTATATGTATATATGTATAAATATTTTTTTTTTTTTTACCTGATACCAAAAGGAAGTCTATTTTCCTTCCAGAAAGAGAAGAAAAAGCGAAAAAAACTCCAGTATTTTATATCTTACAGTAAATCCATATATACATATATACACAATACCTGTTCTTAGAAAACTCCAACACAGTTTGAAAAAAAATAAAATAAAAGATCTGTTCTTATACACAGTTTCATTACAGAATCGTGAGAGAAGTAGATCCGCTGGAGGCAGTTACCATAAAGAAAAAAACAACAACTTTATATCTATACTAGAAGAAGAAAGAAAAGAAAAAAAAGATAAAAAAGGATAACCGGAAACCTAAAAGAAACGTATTGGAAAAAAAATATCATCTTATAATCTTTAGTAAATCTATAATAATAACATCACAGAAGAAAAATTACATACCCGATGCATTTTTTTTTTTAACCTTTTATCACCTAATCATAACTGGCGTCCATCCTCTCCCAGAAGAGAGATGAGCCAGCAGAGAGCAGAGCGTAGCCGAAGGACCTGAGCCATCGCACTTTCCTGGGCTGCTCCTCCCCTCAGATAGAGAGAGAGAGGAGAGGAGAGAGAGAGAGTAGAATGGAGGAGTATAGAATCTTCCCGATTCCTTGATCCTCTTCTCCTCGCTACTCCCCCGACACCGCCCCGACGAGAGGATCGACGACTGACAGACCTTACCCGGTACCCCGAGATATCCCTTTCCCCTGAATACTCCCCTCGATTCCCGCTTTACGAGAGATGCGAGGAGAGAGAGGACAGGTACAGAGAGAATGATCTTGTCACCTGAGAGAGAGAGAGTGAGGACTATAGCGTGAGAGCACTCACCTACTATGAGAGAGCTACCTCTGAGGCGTAGAGTGAAGACGCGCCCGGATCCCCTCTCCCTTCCCTCGAGCACGAGTCCTCCCCTGAGCTTCCCCTCCCCTCCCCTCTTCCCTTCCTTCCCTTCTCTGACCTCCTTCTCCTCCCCGACTATACCCTTCCCCCTTTCCTTCCCTCCTTCTGCACCCCCTTTCGCCCTATCGCTTTCCTTCTCTCCTCTCACCGTCCCCCAGAACCGCTATCCCCTTGCCTTCCCTCCGATTCTCCTCCCCGATTATCCCACTGCCTTCACATTCTCTCCTCGTCTCCCTCTCCCCTACCCGGCTCCCCTATCCCTTCCCTCCTCCCCTTCTTCCCTTTCCTTTCTCTCTCCTCCTCTCCCTCCCCTTACCCTCCCCTATTCCCTTCCCCCTACTCCCCCCTGTTCCTCTTTCCTCCTTCTTCTCAGCTCCTCTCCCTCCACCATACCCGCCCTATCCTCCCCTCCTCCCTCTCCCCGTCATCCTCCTTCCCCCTACCCTGGCGCCCAGACGATCCTG
>NW_020872111.1:158654-176154 GCF_003789085.1 Penaeus vannamei | reverse complement strand
TTTCCTTTTTTTTTTCATTGTGTTTTTGAGCATTTGGGGAATTTTTGAATTCTCAGCTGCTTTGGAGTTGAGGGTCGAGAACACACACACACATACACACACGCGCACACAGACACACACACACACAAACACAACACACACAACACACACACAACACACGCACACACACACACACACACACGCACCCACACACACATACACACACACACACACACACACACACACACCACACACACACACACATATATATACATACACAATATATGTATGTATGTATATACTTATATATCTGATATGTATGTATGAATAAAAAAAAGATATAAAAGGTATATGTACATATACATACATATATGTGTATAAATGTATTTATCTATCTTATATACACAACACACACACACACACACACAACCACACACACACACACACACACACACACAACCACACACACACACACATATATATTCATTTGTATGTACGAATAAATGTATTCCTGTATCTGTCTGTATTTTTTTTTCGTCGTTCAATATCTTTTCGTTTCTTCAACTATTATGATCATAAAATCCTTTTTACCTGAAAATTCATATCCAGACAAAATAAGTCTTTTAATGAATAGAGTTTCAAAAAGAAAAAGGAAAAAGGAAAAGAGGAAAAGAAGAAGAAGGAGAGAAAATCCTCTTTTTCTTTTGCAATAATGGAAAAACAATGATGACAATAACACTTATAAAAGTAACGAAAATGATGCCAGTGCTAATAATTAAACTGATATTGATAATAATACCAATAATCATCACAATGATAATAGCACCACCACCACCACCAGAGAGAATGAGGAAAATAGTGATGATGAATAGTGAAAATAGTGATGATGAAATAGTGAAAATAGTGATGAGTGAATATGATGATGAATAGTGAAAATAGTGATGATGAAATATAGTGAAAATAGTGATGATGAAATAGTGTGAAAAAAGTGTATGATGATGAAATAGTGATGATGTGAAATAGTGATGATGAAATAGTGATGTGAAAATAGTGATGATGAAATATGAGATGAAATAGTAGTGATGAATGAAATAGTGAAAATAGTGATGATGAAATAGTGAAAAATAGTGATGATGAAATAGTGAAAATAGTGATGATGAAATAGTGAAAATAGTGATGAAATAGTGAAAATAGTGATGATGAAATAGTGAAAATAGTGTGATGATGAAATAGTGAAATTGATGATAAAAATTATAATGAATAGTGAAGATCGCACAAACAAAGACAAAACAAACAAACAAAAAATAACATGTAATGACCCTCGGAATACCTTAGATGCAATAGTATTTCAAGAAACTATATCAGCTGATGATAGTACTTTTATATGTGTATATGTATCTATAGAGGTGGCATAGCTCAGTGGTAGAGCGCTGTCTTTGCAATCGCATGGTCCTGGGTTCGCGCCCGGCTGCCCCTCCCAGTCGACTCAGCTGTGAATGAACTTTGACCCCAGTATGCTGACGTCAGCATACTGGGGTCAAAGTCGGGGCGGGAAGGAACAGGCCACCCTACCGCATCATCCCGCGGCTTAGTAAGCATGTTTCTCTACAAAACATGTCCCTTACGTCCAGATGGATATGGGACCAACTTTGACTTCTGATATGTATCTATAAATGGATATGTGTAAGTGCGTATAACGTACATAGATGAACACACAAACCTACATACATAGAGATGGATGAATAGAAGTGTATAGCAATATGTAGATATAGATAGATGGATAGAGGCAGATAGACTTATAGGAAGACATATAGATAGGTGGACAGAGGCAGGGTGAAAAATGAGGGAGAGTTAGATAGATCGATAGATAGATAGATAGATGAGAGAGAGAGAGAGAGAGAGAGAGAGAGAGAGAGAGAGAGAGAGTGAGAGGGAGGAGCGAGAGCGAGAGCGAGAGCGAGAGAGAGGAGAGAGAGAGAGAGAGAGAGAGAGAGAGAGAGAGAGAGAGAGAGAGAGAGAGAGAGAGAGAGAGAGAGAGAGAGACAGACAGATAGATAGATAGAGAGAGAGAGAGACAGACAAACAGACAGACAGAGTGAGAGAGAGAGAGAGAGAGAGAATGAGAAAGGGAGAGACAGACAGACAGACAAACAGACAGACAAAATGAGAGAGAGAGAGAGAGAGCGAGAGAATGAGAGAGAGAGACAGACAGACAGAATGAGAGAGAGAGAGAGAGAGAGAGAGAGAGAGAGAGAGAGAGAGAGAGAGAGAGAGAGAGAGAGAGAGAGAGAGAGAGAGAGAGAGAGAGAGAGAGAGAAATACAGAGAGAGAGAGAGAGAAATACAGAGAGAGAGAGAGACAGAGAGACATTTAAGTTTAAGTAGGTATACATTATCTTTAATGTACACGAACAGTCAATGTACATCCATAGGTGGCCCTCAACTGTCCACTCTCGAGAACAGAACAAAGACAAAAAAAAATCCCAGCAACAAATTTTGATGGTGTTTACGAGCAAGGAGAGCCCACAGACCCCACTAATAGAGAAACATTGCAAACCCTGCAACCAGTATTGCCAAATTTTCAGCCAATTTGTGTCCCCCAAAAATAGGATTGTTGTTAATTACAGTTGCATTATGAGCAGCAGTACACTAATGAAGATAATTGGTACGTACTGTCTCTTAATGTAGGTTCTAGTTTACGATATTTGTGAAGAGAAAAAGAAGGGAGATGAGGGGGGGTGAGAACCGGAGAATTGGGAGAGAAAGAAGGTAGGGATGGGAGAGAGATTGAGAGAGAGAGGAAGAGAGGGAGAGGTGGAGAGGGATATAAGGAGAGAGGGAGAAGAGGAGAGAGATGAGAAGAGGAGAGAGATGAGAAGAGAGAGAGAGGCGGAGAGAGATGAGAAGAGGAGAGAGATAGGAAGAGAGAGAGAGAGGTGGAGAAAGATAGGGAGAGAGGTGACAAGAGGAGAGAGATGAGAAGAGAGGGAGAGGCGGCGAGATAGCAAGAGAGAGAGAAAGGTGGAGAAAGATAGAAAGAGAGGGAGAGGTGGAGAGAGATAGGAAGAGAGGGAGAGGTAGAGAGAAAAGAGAAGAGAGGGAGAAGCGGAGAGAGATAGGAAGGGAGGGAAGAGAGAGAAATAAGAAGAGAGGTAGAGGTAAGAGAGAGAAGAAGAGAGGGAGAGATGGAGAGATAGAAGAGAAGGAGAGGGGAGAGAGAGAGGAAGAAAGGGAGAGGCGGAGAGAGATAAGAAGATTGGAAGAGGTGGGGAGAGATATAAGGAGACAGGGAGAGGTGGAGAGAAAAGAGAAGAGAGGGAGAAGCGGAGACAGATAGGAAGGGAGGGAGAAGAGGAGAGAAATAGGAAAAGAGGGAGAGGTAGAGAGAAAGAGAGAGAGGGAGAGGTGGAGAGAGATATAGGGAGAGAGGGAGAAGAGGAGAGAGATGGGAAAGAAGAGAGGCGAGCGAGATAGGAATAGAGGGAGAAAAGGAAAGAAGGGAATGAGGAAGGAAGGAGGTAGGAAAAGGGATAACGGAGGGAGGGATGGAAGAGAGGAATGGATGAGAGAGAGAGAGAGAGAGGAGAGAAGAGAGAGAGAGAGAGAGAGAGAGAGAGAGAGAAGAGAGAGGAGAGAGAGAGAGAGAGGAGAGAGAGAGAGAGAATGGAGGGAGATAAGATAATAGAGAAGATAAGAAAAAAAGAGAAAAAAAGAAGTAGGGAGGGAGAAGAGAAAAGATGTAAAGATAAATAAATAAAGAAAATGAGGAAGATGAAGACAAGGAGAAGAAGCAACAGAACCACGAATAAAAATGATGAAAGCAAAAGAAAGAGAGAAAGAATGAGGAAAGTGACTTAAAGAGCAGAGGAAATGTGGTGGGTGGGGGGGAGTAGGGAGGGGGAGTGGGAGAGAGAGAGAGAGACCTTGCCAAGATACCCGGATGTAGCTCGATAGGCCTATACAAGGGGAATGTTTGGGTGGTGTTTCCTTTTCTTTTAGACCTATAGACGCTTCACCTTTATAGGCTCTATCGATGATTTAGAAGGGATCGGTCAGGTCATTTTTTTTTATTCTTTTATTTTATGGGAGGTTTATTTTCTGTAAAAATCTTTCCCTTCTCTATTTTTTTTTTATTTCTTCGTAAGGTACGTCTTTATCATTATTATCGTTATTATTATTGTTATTATTATTATTATTATTATTATTATTATTATTATTATTATTATTATTATTATTATTATTATTATTATTATCATTATCATTATTATTATCATTATTATACATTGTTATTATTATTATTATTATCATTATCATTATTAGCATTACTACTATTATCATCAACATTATTATTGTTGTTGTTATTGTCATTACCGTTATTATTGTTATTAATATTTCCATGTAATCATTATTGTTATTATCATTATCATTATCATTCTCAGTATCATTATCATGATCATTATTATCATTATTACTATTACCATTATCATTATCATCATTATCATTATTGTAGTCTAGTAGGCTAGTACTGATGAAGATAATTATTTTTATTAAAATAATTTCTAGCATCATTGAAAATTCTATCATCATAACTTCATATCATCATTTCATAATCATCTTTATATCATAACCATTTTGCTTATTTCATTATCATTATCATCTTTTTCATCATAATTATTATAATCTTTACTATCCTTAATGCTATTCTTGTTATGATTTTCATTAGTGTCAGTAATGATAATGATATTTACGAGAATTGTAAAAAGAAATTATTATAATGATAATAACAATAACAACAATGGTGCAATAAAGGCAATTAAAAATGTTTTTGATTCCGAAAATTGTCTGGTTATCCATTCCTCTTTTATCTCCCTGTTTTTCCCCTCTCCTTATCTTTACTCTGTCTGTTTGTTTGCTTCTCTTTCTCTCTCTTTTTCTGTCTATCTATCTATTTTGTTCTCTCTCTTTCTCTCTCTTCTCTCCGTCCTCTTCTCTCTCTTCTCTCCTTTTTCTTTCTTTCTCCTCTTTTCTTCCTTCTCTCTCTCCCTTCTCTCCGCCTCTCCCTCCCTCTCTCTCCTCTCCTCCCTCTCCCTCTCCTCCCTCCTCCTCTCCCCCTCTTCCCCTCCCCCCCCTCCCTCTCTCTCTCCCTCTCTCTATCTCTTCCCTCTCTCCCTTTCCGATTCCCAAGGAGATTGGCATGTTGACTCCTCTTATCAGCTACAGTAGCGACTTTTCGATGGGAAGCTGGACTGGGGAAGGGGGAGGGGGGTGGGAAGGGTGGATGGGAAGGAAGGAAGGCCGAGAGGGGGTAGGGGGACGGGAGGAGTGGGAGAGCTGGATGCGAGGGAAAGAGAGGGAGGGGATGAGGAGGAGATGGAGGGTTGTGGAGAGGGAGGGGTAATGGAAGGGATGGGGGGGGGGTTGAGGGAGAGGGAGAGGATGGGGTTGGGGGAGAGGGAGAGGGAAGGGGGGTAAGGAAAGAGAATAGCAGACACCCATGTGGTAGTAAGAGTAACATTATATTACAGAAATGTGTTTATGTTATTTTATATATCTATCCTAATATTCTATACAACTTAAAAATTCATACGATTTATACAATTTTACATATTATTCTATTTGTCACATAACATCACACACACACACACACACATACACACACACACACGCACATGCATACACACACACAAACACACACACACAACCACACATCACTTCCAGCCACACAAGCCATACACACACACACACGCACACACACACACACACACACAAACAACACACACCACACACACAAACACACACATCACTTCCAGCCACACAAGCCATACCAATGATGTGTATTTTCTCTCTCCTTCCGCAAGTTACATATCGCTGCAACACTTCCTTATTCCACTGATTACCTCATGTCAAATGCACGACTGACATGAACTCTTAGACCACTATATATGACAGACAAACTCCCTGTGGGGAACCGTGGACCAACATATCGCTCCTGAAAGTACAGCCTCACCCCAACATCATTACACTTTAATAATAGAACATGACATATTGGTTCTCCGCCTTACACCACACGTTCACCATATACCATACTCTTGTAAGGCCTATCTCTAGGGATCTTACAGTGTGTGTGAGAGAGAGAGAGGTAAGTAAGTAGATAAAGATAGATAGAGGGAAAGATAGGTAGATAGATAGAGAGAGAGATAAGTAAAAGATAGATAGATAGAGTGAGAGATAGGTAGGTAGATTGAAAGATTGATTGAGAGATAGGTAGATAGGGAGATAGTGATTGAGAGATAGGTAGATATATAGAGTGAGAGATAGGTAGACAGTAGTAGATAGAGTGAGAAAGGTAGATAGATAGATAGATAGAGTGAGAGAAGGTAGATAGACGATAGATAGAATGAGAGATAGGTAGATAGATAGAGTAGAGTGAGAGAAGGTAGATAGGATAGAGTGAGAGATAAGTAGATAGATTGATGATAGATGAGAGATAGGTAGATAGATAGATAGATAGAGTGAGAGAAAGGTAGATAGATAGAGGTAAGTAGGTAGATAGAGTGAGAGATAGGTAAATAGATAGATAGATAGAGTAAGAGATAGGTAGTTAGACGGATGGATAGATAGATAGATAGAGAATTGAACAGGCATACCAGATACAAACTAAGTAAACAAAACCAAACACGGTAAAATAAACACTCCTAAAATGAACGAAATAAAATGAATAGAAAAAGAAAGGGAATAGAAAAGAAGAAAAACAGATGACCTCCCATAAACATAACTAAAATAACAAAATAAAATGAAAAGAAGAAAAGAAAGAAGAAAGAAAGAAAGAAAGAGAAAGAAGAAAAAGAAGAAAGAAAAAAAGAAAGAAGAAAAAGAAAGAAAGAAGGAAAGAAAGAAAAGAAAGAAAGAAAGAAAGAAAGAAGAAAGAAGAAAGAAAAAAAAGAAAGAAGAGAAGAAAGAAAGAAGAAAGAGAAAGAAAGAAAGAAAGAAAAAAAGAAAGAAAAAAAAGAAAGAAAAGAAAAAAAAAGAAAAAAAGAAAGAAAAAAAACAGTTGAACCCCAAAAAAAAAAAAGAACAAAGAAAAAAAGAAAAAAAAAGTTGAACCCCTCCCTCCCCCACAATACCACAAACAAACCAACTAAAACAGAAATATCGACCCACACGAGACAGTCGCCACAGAACCGTATAATGGGACTAACATTATTACATTCCTGGGGAAAAATAGAGCACGCCATCCAGCCCTAATCCGGTTAAGCCACACGTGTCCGCTACTTTTACGGACATTTGTGAAAACACGTGAGTGGTGTTCCCTCCTGACGGTGTAGATACAGGCCGGTGTTGCTTTTTCATTAGGAGGTTCGAAGGTAGAGATCAGCTGTTGGGGGACGTATATATATATATATATGTATATATATATATATATATATATATATATATATATATATATATATATATATATATATATATATATTTTTTTTTTTTATTTTTTTTTTTTTTTTTTTTTCATTATTTTATTTTTTAAGTTTTTTTTTTTTGATTTTTTTTTCGTATTTTGTTTGTTTGTTTGTTTGTCGCTGTTCCTGTCTGGCGGTTTTATTTTTGTCTCTCTTTAGTTCTCTGTTTTTTCTGATTCTCATTTTCTTTGTTTCTGTTGCTGTCTCTGTCTGTCTCTCTGACTCTCTCTCTTTCTCTCTCTTTCTTCTCTCTCTCTCTGTCCTTTGTGCATATAAACACATTTTCAAAAAAATATTTTATTTTTCCACAATAGTTGTTCTGAAAATTTTAAAAAAAGTTACTGCATTATATAAACAAGATAATCGCACACCATTTAAATTCACCACTATGACATTTTGGTTCTGCATGAAGAAGGCTATTTCTCAACGCATAATCATACCGTAATTAAACAATTCAACATACTGCAATTAAATGTTGAATGACTAAGTATTATACCCCTTCAGGTTCTCCAGCCAGTGTTGCCAACGTATGAACCGCCATTTCCGACTCTAATAAACATGTCATCAATTTTAATAAACATCCGTGGGGAGAGATGGTTTGCACATTGGCAACGCTGAGTGGGCTAGGAAATGATAACAGCTGTGCGAAGTGAGACTAAGTAATCTCTATAATCTCATTAAAGAATTAATGTTTGAGGTGTAGTGTTTGTCGCGCCCCTAATAATCTCGCCAAAGGAGGGAGGGAGTTGTAAACAGGTGTTGCTGAAAGTAGGAATTAAATGGGATTTACGTAAATGTTCTCTCTCTCTTTTGTAGTATTGTTGTTCGGTTAGAAAAAAATAAGTATTGCAGCAGGTAAGCAGATACACATATATACGGGCACACAGACACATGGTCACTTACTTATTTGTAGTGCATGCAGACACACACACACACACATAAACACACACGCACATGCACACACACACACATACACACAAACACACACAACACACACATAAACACACACGCACACACACGGACAGACAGACACACACACACACACACAAACACACACGCACATGAACACGGACAGACACACACACACACACACACACACACACACACACACACACACACACACACACACACACACACACACACACACACACACACACACACACACACACACACACACACACCTATACCCGTAAATACATATGTCAGTTTATATTCCCGGATATAATTGAATATAAGCATATCTATCTGTAAACAGGAGTATGATATTGATCTTTTCCATCCGTCAGACACACACACACACACACACACACACACACACACACACACAAAAAAAAAAAAAAAAAATTGGGGGTAATTTTTTCCCTCTTCACTCCTGCACTCTATGCTGAGTTGTGCTGAGGCCACACATGTATAAAGAATGAGCTGACTTGCTGACGTTTCGGGGGTGAATCACGGAGCTGAATTGCTGACGACTGCGAAGAAGAAGAAAGAGAGAGAGAAGATATGGTGCTGACTACTGCGAAGAAGAAGAGAGAGAAGATATGGTGCTGAAAAGAAGAGAGAGGAGATATGGTGCTTATGGTGCTGAGACTGAGAAGATATGGTGCTGACGACTGAGAAGAAGAAGAAAAAGAAAGAGAAGATATGGTGCTGACTACTGAAGAAAGAAGAAAGAGAAGATATGTGCTGACGACTGAGAAGAAGAAGAAAAGAAAGGGAAGATATGTGCTGACGACTGAGAAGAAGAAGAAAAGAAAGAGAAGATATGGTGCTGACGACTAAGAAGAAGAAAAAGAAAGAAATATGGTGCTGACGACTGAGAAGAAGAAAAAGAAAGAGAAGAATGTGCTGACGACTGAGAAGAAGAAGAAAAAGAAAGGGAAGATTTTGTGCTGACTACTGCGAAGAAGAAGAAGAGAAGAGAAGATATGTGCTGACTACTGAGAGAAGAAGAGAGAGAAAGAGAAGATATTGTGCTGACGACTGAGAAGAAGAAGAAGAAAAAGAAGATAATTATAATAATTATGATTTGTCGAGGAGGAAATGGAGTTGACAGAATGAGAGTATGATAATTAAGTGATGAATGGTGACAAGTTGGTGGTGATGACAGATGATGACAGGTCAACTGACTGGTGGTGATGTCAATTGCTGGCGATTTGACAGGTTGGAGGTGATGACAGCTGATGACAGTTGATGACAGTTTGACAGGCTGGTGATGTCGATTACTGACAGTTTGACAGGTGGTAAGGATGGGACTGGATGACACTTTGACAGGCTGGTGATGACAAATATAATATTTGATAATATCCGACAAATGACATCTTCAGCAAACTACCTCTTACTTCCCAAATGCCTTTTAACTTAAAAAAAAGACATTAAAATCCTGACAAGATAGGGCAGCATTCCTCGCCCTTCCATAAAAATGCCATAAAGTCGAAAATCCTCAAATCTCTGGAGCACCTGAAAGCCTAATAGGAAAAGACGAATGGGAATTTTACTCATGCACTAAATTTATGGCATTTTTTTCTTATTTTCTTTCTTTCTTTTCTTTTCTTGTTAGGAAAAATCAAACGGGCGTTGGTTTAAACTTAATTGATTGGCATATATTTTTTTATAACTTTGAATGCAGAAAATTGAGAAAAAACATCGTTCTATTTCATAAAGGGAAATTGACATTTCATAAACAATAATAAAATAACCAAAAGTTAATAAATAGATAAATGTAAATGCGCACAAATAAATGAATTGATAGACAGATAAATAAACAAATGTATAAAACAAACAAACCGTTAAATAAACAAGCAATCAACCAACGAACCAAGCAAACATAAACAAAAAACAAAAAGACAAAAATAAACCCCTAAGTTTCCTTAGAAAAGATAAAGTTTATTGACGGTCACGGAGAAGGAGGAGAAGTGGGAAGAAAGAGAAGCTGGGAGAGGAGAAGGAGGAGGAGGAGAAAGGAGAGGAGAAGGAGGAAGAAAGAGAAGAAGCTGGGAGAGGAGAGGAAGAAAGAGAAGAGGCTGGAGAGGAGAAGGAGAAGGGAGGAGAGGCTGCAGCGAGACAGAAAGAGAAGGAGAAGGAAAAGAGAGGAAAAAGAAGAAGAAAAAGAAGGAAAAGGAAAAGAGAAGGAAAAGGGAGAGAGGAGGAGGAAGAGGAGGAGAGGAAGCAGGAAGAGGAAGAAGAAGAAGAAGAAAGAGGAGGAAGAAGTAGGAGACGGAAGAGGGAAAGGAAGAAGAAAAGAAGGAAAAGAGAAAAAGAAGAAGAAAAAAAGAAAAAAACGAATAGAAAGAAGAAGCAAGAAAACGAAGAAGAAACGAAAGAAAAAAGAAAACGAAGAAGGAGGAGGAGAGAAGAGGAGGAGGACCAACAGACGTGACAGAAGGAGCAGCAGAAGGCCAGAGAGAGAGGGAGATGGATGGTCTTCAGCGACGTGTCCTATCGAAAGCCCATAGAGAAATGGAGTCTGGTTAGAAGTGTGGAAATCTATTTATCTATTGTCTGTCTGAAGTACATACGGGTATTTATGCCCTCACTTACGATAGGATGAGGGAGCGGTTTAATTATGTTGTTTTGTGGAATAGATAATGAGGTATGCTGGTATGGGAGTTTTGTTTGAAGTGGTATAGTATCGAGAAGGATTTACTATCGGAAGGTGTTTTATCGAAAAGGTATTATATATGTAGGTTAATTTGTCCATTTTTTTTGCTCGAACACACACACTCCGCAGCGCGCAGGCCAACACACACACACACACACACACACACACACACAACACTACAATACTCTCTCTCTCTCTCTCTCTTGTCTCACACAACAACACACGCACACGCACACGCACAACACTCTAGACAAACTCACACACACCAACACATCAAATATACAAACACTCACAGTACAACACAAACAACAATCAGACTCAACATAGTCACATCACACTCACACACGTAACTATGACTCACAAACAGTTCATTAAACATCCATACACAGTCTGTACAGTCTCACACACTCACACACGTACATACTCAGTCTCGATCACAACCACCGCCACACCGCTACGCATAACAGTCTCACACACAGTTCCATCACACGTGCATACCACAGCAAAAAACACATAGGTCCCAACACAATTCACACACACACATACAACGATCGTCTCAACTAACACACCGAAGAATAATTTATTTTAGTCCCACACATTCACAACACCACCACATAAACACACCTACACAATCACACAACACACAAATCACATAACAAACAGCACGAAACCCAACACACAGCAAAACTACCTCTTCCCCCCCCCAACTCACCATGACTTTCCATACCTGGCTCTAAAAGCTTATACGAACTCCCCAAGACAGTAGAAATGCAAGAGACCTGCAAATTCAAGAGTCCCACAACCAATCGTATCGAGCCCACGCTGGAGACATATACCGACACAGAATTCATTGAAGGGATGCGCCGTCACGCGTCGATTGAGAATCGGGCTCCTGGCCAGCCCAGACCACACCGACATCGGCAGGGCAGAGAGTGATCGTCTGGTGTGTGTGCTGTTGTTTGAGTGCGCGATGTGTGTCGAGGTGCCCGTGCCTCGTGCCGTACGCGTGTGCTGTGTTGTGTGTGAGTGTGTGTGTGTGTGATTGGTTGTGGTGGTGTGTTGGTGGGTGGTGTGTGTGTTGTGCGGGTGTGTGTGTGGCTTGGGTGCTGTCTTTATTATATTATGCATAAATATTTACTCTATAATCAATATTCTATAATTATATTAGGCTTCCCAATCAGCAGTTAGGATAAAATATAAAGGTTTTACCTTAGTAGTAGGTTAGATAGAAAAGATATATTATATATTAAGTCATTTTAAGGTGCATTTGGAAGATCATGGAATGAATTTAATCCTTTCTACCCAAGTTATAGGTATATTAATTTCTTGAAATTTCTTCCTGGAGACTAATAGGCTTTATGAAATACTTTTTATCTTAATTTGTTTATTATCATATTATATATATTGACTACTTTAAGATTGCGTGTATATTCATATAAAACAGCTATAAGCTTATACATATATTATTGACTATATTTTTATGTTTTTTCTATTTAATAAAAATATCCTCATAACCAATCAATATTTTTAAAACTACTCCTATGTTTTATTCTTTAAACCATATATCTTTTATCTATATATAATATATATACAACAATATATACTCTATAAGTTTACTTATATTATTTCATAGTATTTATTGAATATATTGTAATTGTAAAGGAACGATATTTTTTTTTTTTATATATATATATATACTATAATAATATAGTGAATTATTTTATCATATTTATATACTCTAAAAGATAATAAAATACTTGACACTTTAATTCTAGTTCATATATATAATATACGTAAGTTAGAATTTTATATAATATATTATAGTTAGTATATAGTTAATAATAAATATACACACCACACCACACAAGCGCACCACACACCACACACACACCACCAACAAGCCAACAACAAACAAAAATATAAAATAATCATAAAAAAAAATCAGCTACTAACTAATCTAGTTAGCCTTATAATACAGTCACGCCTAAGTTATATATTATTATCTACACTCCATTTATTTTTACCCCCTCCCTTATTTCCTCTATTTCTACTTACCAATATATTTCACCCACACGAGCACGACCGAGGCCACACACACCCACACCCAGACAATACCCACCTCATATCCAGCACGCGCACCACAACCAGTTTTTTTTACCTATATAGTAATTTACTTGAGATATCTAAACTTTTCCTATATAGTATACTCTAATATACGAGGTAATCATAATTTTTCCATATAAATATTCTATGCATTATATAACTGTGACATTTGTTAAATATTTATATATTTAATATTATAAGACTTTAGATATTAATATATTAACTTATAATTATTATACTATATACTATTATCTAACTAATAATATATTACTTTTTATTATTTTTCTTTCAGTGACTGTCTGATATCTGTCTTTAGCTATATACTGTCGTAAAATTAACACTATCACTATAATGTACACACGCACAACACAACATCAACACGTCACATGAACACACCACACTATATTATATATACATATTATAATCTATTAATATTCTGTTCTATTTATCTATTATCTTATATTATTGATAATTTAGATACACACAACGTATGTAATAGGTCATATGTTAGTAATTATATAGTATATATATTATATGTATATATATATATAAGTGATGATATATATCTATATTATATTATATATATATATATATATATGTTGTACTTTTTTAATATAAATATCGTACTATGTGTGATATTTAGTGTGAGGTATATGTGAGTTTGATATTATTATTAGTTGTGTTTATAGTAATTATATATTTATGATATATATATACGCCACTAGTTCCGTTAGTCGTCGATTACCTTGGCAGCCATTGCGGCACTGCGGGTAAAATGTTGGAAATACGTGATTTAATACATATTTAAAATCTCCTTTCAATCAATACACGAATGAAATATTGATAGCAATACATATTAACTTGGGCTTGAGTGAAGTAATTAATTGCATCTCTTATTTATAATTCAAATGGATCGAGTTTGAAAATGGTTATGTAAAAATAAAAATAAATAATAAATAAAAAAGTACTTGAGAGAGAATACTAGTCATGACACTAATTCGTATTATGTCATGGCATTTTCTAGCGTGAAATTGTGTGGAAAAATGCGAAGATTTTTTGATTTTCGGAAACAAAAGTGTAAGTTTGCTAAATCTCCATGTATCTGGGAGAAAGGAAGTTAACTATTACTAAGTTGATAATGTCATCACATCACCCTCACCAACACCATCATCATCATTATCTATCATCATGTCACCAATGCCATTATCATAATCCATCACCATCTCATCATCATCTTTTTTTCCATCACTATTATCATTCATCACCCTCACCAACAACCATCACACCACCACAACCCTCCTCCCGCCTCCTCATCATTCATATCACTACACCACCACAATATATCCATCATCATCATCGTCGGAAAATCATCATCATCACCACCACAATCATCATCATCATTGACGGAAAATCCTCATTAGAAATAATAATGGTTGCATTATTCTTCAATAATGTTAAAGATACATAATAGATATATATTATATATATATATAATATATATATATATATATATATATATATATATTAATATATATATTTATATATATATATATATATATATATATACTATATTATATATATATATATATATATATTATATATATATATATATATATATATATATAGTATATTATATATATATATATATATTATATATATATACATATATTTATATATATATAATATATGTAACACACACACACACACACACACACACACACACACACACACACACACACACACACACACACACACACGGCACACACAGCACACACTAGGGGAATATTGCTAAAAAAAAAAAAAAAGATATATATCTAAATATAGTAAAGGAGAATTAGTAATGATTGTTGAAATTATCCAAGAACGGGTATGAAAGAAAAAAAAAAGAAAAAGAAAGAAATAGAAGGAAAAGCAAAGAAGAAAAAAAAAACAATAACAAAAGTGCTTACTCAGGGGAACAGAGGGTAGACTTGGCAAAGGATAAAGAAAGATACAGAGAAAAGATAAAGGAAGTGGTGGGGGGGGGGAAGTCATCAAAAAAGAGCGGAGAGAAAAAAAAACTTTTTAATGTGTTCTTTCCCTTTGTCAGACACGACACTTAGTTCTGGCACAAGACCCCCTTCCATCACGGGAAACGCCGGCTCTGACACGAAGAGGTCAAGGGAGTCACCTGACACCACGTTTCTGAGGGTTTCTGATACTGGGTCAGGGCGTTTAGGATGGGGGGGTGGGGAGAGGGGTGTGTGGGGTGGGGGTGGGGGAGATGTGCCTCGTTCTCTTTCTTGTCTTTCTCTTGTATGTTTTTTTTTTTTTTTTGTGTGTGTTGTGTGTCCCTTTCTCGGGCTTGTATTGTCTCTGTATTCTTTGCTCTCTTTTGTTTGTGTTTTGATTCTATTTCTTTTGCATTTCCTCTCTTCTTTCTCTCCTTTGTCATTTGTCTCATGTTCGTTTTCTTCCCCCCCCCCCTCTCTCTATTAGTCTCTCTCTTGTAATCTCACGCTCTCTCTCTCTCTCTCTCTCTCTTCTCCTCTCTCTCTTCTCTCCCCTCTCTCTCTCTCCACATTTCCCCTTCTCTCTTACTCTCATTCTCTCAATCGCACACAATTCAAGAACAAATCAGAAAAAAGTAGAGCTTAAAAAAAATTAAATCACGAACTGCCAAAATCACACTAAAACCCTCAAAATAAATTAACTTAATGATGACATTATCTTGCTATTTCTAGCTCAGCAAACTAGCATTATAACGAAAAAACGAACACAGACTGAACTGAACGTAAATACCAAAGGCGAAACTACACTCGTCTGTTCAAACATGACATTTCAATGTAATTTATTGCAGCTTCTGAAATTTAATTGCTTTGGTGTGTTGACATTTGATTGAAGTGTCTTTCGTGTACTTGAGGAGGGAGGAGGAGGCAAGGGAGAGTAAATATGGATAAATGTGTTTATTTGATTATGCTTATGTATATATATATATAGTATATTATATATATATTATTATATATATATAATATATATATATATATATATATATATATATACATACACACACACACACACACACACACACACACCACACACACACACACACACACAACACACACACACACACACAACACAGCCACCACATATATATATATATATATATATATATATATATTATATATATATATATATTAATATATATAATATATTATATATGCATGTATGAATACATAACTTTTATAAATTAGTTAATCTGTCTATTATACATCTATTTCAATACATTATAATTATACATGACAATTTACACACACCAAAATATTATACACAAGTCAGAGATATGCACACACACACCACACACACACACACTACACACACACACACACACACACACACACCACACAAGCACACACACCACCACACAGCACGCAAAACTCAAACTCATTCAGAGAGAGAGAGAGAGAGAGAGAGACAGACAGACAGACAGACAGACAGACAGACAGGCCAGCAGAACAGAAATGAAATGCCCATAAACCCAAAACGATTCTAAACAACTTGCCAAAAACACAAAATTAACATTTCCTCTCCGCAAACAGTCCAATAAAAACGCATTTCCGTCGCCATTGCAACCACCATTCACAGATTCCGGGAAATGGTTTCGATCCGGGTCCCGTAATACCATCAAAGGTGATTCGAAACCCTAAAATCGGATCTATGATGCAAAAGATATAGGATTGAGTCGCTGATGAAAAAAAAATTACCTTTAGGATATGAGATCGGAATGCTTTGATGCGATTCGGATACGTGTTCTTTTGGAGTCTATGCTGTAATGAATAATGTTTTTTTTTTTTTGTGTATTATTGATTTCTTTTATTTCTATTTATTTATTTATTTTTTTTTATTTATTATTTATTATTTATTATTTATTTTATTTGCTATACTTGCATTCTTCAAAAAAAAAAAAAAAAAAAAAAAAAAAAAAAAAAAAAAAAAAAAAAAAAATATATATATATATATATATATATATATATATATTATATATATATATATATATAATATATATGTGTATGTGTGTGTGTGTGGTGTGTGTGTGTGTGTGTGTGTGTGTGTGTGTGTATATATATATATATTATTATATATATATATATATATATATATATATATATATATATATATATATATATATATATAATATATATATATATATATATATATATATATATATATATATATATGATTATATATATATATATATATATATATATATATATATATATATATATATATATATATTATATATATATATATATATATATAATATATATATATATATATATAATATATATATATATATTTATGTATATATATATATAATAATAATA
>NW_020872111.1:129070-140201 GCF_003789085.1 Penaeus vannamei | reverse complement strand
CAGACAGACAGACAGACAGAGAGACAAAGAGACATTCTCCAAGACAGACAGACAGACAGAGACACATTTTCTGCCCAGACAGACTCAGACAGATCACGCGCGACCAGACTGACGACATTCTCTGCCTAGACAGACAGACAGGACAGAGACCACCACTCTCTCTCTCTCAGACCGTATCCTCTCATCTCTACTCATGCACAGTCTGATCATTGCATCTCTCACTCGATCAC
This sequence comes from Penaeus vannamei, assembly GCF_003789085.1. Classification (NCBI taxonomy): domain Eukaryota; kingdom Metazoa; phylum Arthropoda; class Malacostraca; order Decapoda; family Penaeidae; genus Penaeus; species Penaeus vannamei. The sequence continues at coordinate 139,971 of NW_020872111.1, read as the reverse complement.
GAGACACTCATCACTCTCTCTCTCTCTCACGTGTCAGATCAGTACATGCACCAGTACGCAGTAGTCATGCTTCTCCTCCCCTAGGACAGACAGCAGACAGAGGACAGAAGAGACATTCTCCTAGACGACACACAGAGACAAAGAGAATCATTCTCCGCAGACAACAGACAGACAGACAGACAGACAGAGAGACATTCTCCCAGACAGACAGACAGACAAAGAGACATTCTCCGAGACAGACAGACAGACAGAGAGACATTCTCCTAGACAGACAGACAGACACACAGAGACAAAGAGACATTCTCCCAGACAAACAGACAGACAGACAGACAGACAGAGAGAACAATTCTCCTAGACAGACAGACAGACACACAGAGACAAAGAGACATTCTCCCAGACAAACAGACAGACAGACAGACAGACAGAGAGACATTCTCCCAGAAGACAGACAGACAGAGAGACAAAGAGACATTCTCCCAGACAGACAGACAGACAGAGAGACATTCTCAGACAGACAGACAGACAGACAGAGAGACATTCTCCTAGACAGGATTGAGACAGGACACCACAAGAGACAAGAGACATTCTCCCAGACGACAGGTTAACAGAGTAGACATTCATTCATAGACAGACAGAGAGACATTCTCCCAGACAGAACATGACAAACGCAGAGACACATTCTCCAGACTGCCTGGCTCCCTCTCTCCTCTTCTCTCTCTCTCTGTTTCATCTTCTCTCTATCTCTCTCTCTCTTCTCATCTCTCTGCTATCTTCTCTCTCTCATCTTCCTCTCTCTCTCTCGTCCCTCTCTCTCTCTCTCTCTCTCTCCTCTCTCTCTTCCATCTAACTATCTATCTATCTTATCTATCACTCTCTCCCTTCTCTCTCTCTCTTTCTCTGTCTCTCTCAGGATTATTTCTACACTGACTTGTCATTGTCTTTGATATCTGCATTTGATATATATATATATATATATAATATTATATATATATATATATATATATATATATATTTATGTTGTATGTATTGTATGTATGCTGTTATATATATAGTATTGATGTAGTGAGAGAAAGAGAGAGATGGGAGGACAAAGAGAGAGTGATAGAGTAGACAGAATAGAATAGATAGATAGATAGATAGATAGATTAGATAGATAGATAGATAGATAGATAAGATAGGATAGAGAGAAGAGAGAGAGAGAGAGAGAGAGAGAGAGAGAGAGAGAGTAGAAGGAAAAGAAGTGATAGATAGACATATAGGGAGACAGAGAGAGACGATACACCGGCCTTTCGTCTCGATCCTATTTAGGGATCCGAACGACCGGCTTTTAAGTAAGAAAACAGCGGGTAGCGCTCCGTAAAGACACGTATGCGGGCTACGAAACTTCATTGTTATGTTCAGACCAAGTCCTGATTGAAACGGCGGCCATTATTCATTAGCAAACGAAGAACGCCACAGCGCAGTACTCACAGTCCTCCGCTTGTACGTGAAGAAGAGAATGAAATAACAGCGAGAGAGAGAGCGACAGACAGGAGACAGAAAAGAGAAGAGAGAGGGGGGACAAGGGAAGAGAGAGCGAGAGAGAAGAAAAGAGTGATGATGACAGATAGGGAGACAGAACAGACAGATAGACAGACAGACAGGGGAGGAACAGAGAGAGAGAGGAGAGTGATAGACAGACAGACAGAAAGGTAGAGAGAGATAGAGAAGAAGAGGAGTGATATATAGACAGATAGGGAGACAGGAGAGAGGGAGAGGACAGACAGGAGCATAGAAGAGAGGACAGACAGAGACAGGAAAAGTATATAATATATTAATATATATATAGGGACTATATATATATATAATATATAATATATATATAGAGGAGAGAGGGAGAAAGAGAAGAGAGAGAAGAGAGAGAGAGAGAGGAGAGGGAGAGGAGAGGAGAAGAGAGGAGAGAGAGAGAGGAGAGAAGAGAGGGAAGGAGAGCAAGGAGAGATCGTGATAGAGAGAGAGGAGAGAGAGAGGAGAGACAGAACAGAGAAGAGGAGAGAGAGCGAGGATGAGAGAAAGGGGACAGACAAGAGAGAGAGAGGAGAGAGTGATAGAGAGAGACAGAGAGAGAGAGGAGAGAGTGATAGAGAGAGAGCGCAGATAGAATTAGATAGAGAGAGTGAGAGTGAGAGTGAGAGTGAGAGAGAGAGGAGAGGAAGGAGAGAGAGAGAGAGAGAGAGAGGAGAGAGTGAGAGTGAGAGTGAGAGTGAGAGTGAGAGTGGAGAGTGAGAGAGACAGAGGACAGAGACAAGAGACAGAGACAGAACAGAGACAGAGACAGAGACAGAGACAGAGAGCAGAGACAGAGACAGAGGACAGAAGACCAGAGACGAGAGACAGAGACAGAGACAGAGACAGAGACAGAGACAGAGACAGGAGACAGAGACAGAGGCAGAGGCAGAGGCAGAGACAGAGACAGAGACAGAGACAGAGACAGAGACAGAGACTAGGAGTAAGAGACAGAGACAGAGACAGGGGCAGTGGACAGAGACAGAGACAGAGGAACAGAGACAAGACAACGAGACGAGACAGAGGACAGAGAAAGAGACAGAGACCAGAGACAGAGACCAGAGACAGAGACAGAGACATGAGACAGGAAGAGGAGCAGACAGAGAGAGAGAGAGAAAGAGCAGACAGAGAGAGAGAGAGAGAAAGAGGACAGACAGGAGAGAGACAAGAGACAGAGACAGACAGAGACAGACAGAGACAGAGCAGAGACAGAGACAGAGACAGAGACCCATGAGACAGAAAAGAGGACAGACAGAGAGAGAGACAAGACAGAGGACAGAGAGAGAGAGAGAGGAGAGAGAGAGACAGAGACAGAGACAGAGACAGAGACAGAGACAGACAGAGACAGAGACAGAAAGAGGACAGACAGAGAGAGAGAGAGTAGGGGAGAGAGGAGAGAAGGAGAGAGAGAGAAGGAGAGAGTGATAGAGTAGCATAGAAGAAGAGACAGAGACAGAGACACGAAGAGGAGAGACAGGAGAAGAGAGAGAAGGAAGAGAGAGAGAAGGAGGAGAGAAGATGATAAGATAGGACAGAGACAGAGACAGAGACAGAGACAGAGACAGAGACAGAGACAGAGAGAGAAAGAGGACAGACAGAGAGAGAGAGAGAAGGAGAGAGACGAGAGAACAGAGAAGACAGAAACAGAGACAGAGACAGAGACAGAAAGAGGACAGACAGAGAGAGAGAGAGAAGGAGAGAGAGAGAAGGAGAGAGAGAGAAGGAGAGAGTGATAGATAGATAGATAGAGACAGAGACAGAGACAGAGACAGAAAGAGGACAGACAGAGAGAGAGAGAGGAGAGAGGAGAGAGGAGAGAGAGAGGGAGAGAGTGATAGATAGATTGAGACAGAGACAGAGACAGAGACAGAGACAGAAAGAGGACAGACAGAGAGAGAGAGAGAAGGAGAGAGAGAGAAGGAGAGAGTGATAGATAGATAGAGACAGAGACAGAGACAGAGACAGAGACAGAGAGAGAAGAGGACAGACAGAGAGAGAGAGAGAAGGAGAGAGAGAGAAGGAGAGAGTGAGATAGATAGAGAACAGAGACAGAGACATGAGAGAGACAGAGAGAGAAAGAGGACAGACAGAGAGAGAGAGAGAAGGAGAGAGAGAGAAGGAGAGAGTGATAGATAGATAGAGACAGAGACAGAGACAGAGACAGAGACAGAGAGAGAAAAAGAGGACAGACAGAGAGAGAGAGAGAAGGAGAGAGAGAGAAGGAGAGAGTGATAGATAGATAGAGACAAGAGACAGAGACAGAGACAGACAGAGAGAGCGGGACAGACAGAGAGAGAGGAGAGAAGGAGAGAGAGAGAAGGAGAGAGTGATAGATAGATAGAGACAGAGACAGAGACAGAGACAGAGACAGAGACAGAAAGAGGACAGAGAGAGAGAGAGAGAGAAGGAGAGAGAGAGAGAGAGAGAGAGAAGGAGAGAGTGATAGATAGATAGAGACAGAGACAGAGAGAGAAAGAGGACAGACAGAGAGAGAGAGAGAAGGAGAGAGAGAGAAGGAGAGAGTGATAGATAGATAGAGATAGAGACAGAGACAGAGACAGAGACAGAGAGAGAAAGAGGACAGACAGAGAGAGAGAGAGAAGGAGAGAGAGAGAAGGAGAGAGAGAGAAGGAGAGAGAGAGAGAAGGAGAGAGTGATAGATAGATAGAGACAGAGACAGAGACAGAGACAGAGACAGAGAGAGAGAAAGAGGACAGACAGAGAGAGAGAGAGGAAGAGAGAGAGAGAGAGAGAGAGAAGGAGAGAGTGATAGATAGATAGATAGAGACAGAGACAGAGACAGAGACAGAGACAGAAAGAGGACAGACAGAGGACAGAGAGAGAGAGGAAGAGAGAGAAAGAGAGAGAGAGAAAGGAGAGAGAGAGAAGGAGAGAGTGATAGATAATAGAGACAGAGACAGAGAACAGAGACAGAGACAGAGACAGAAAGAGGACAGACCAGAGAGAGAGAGAAGAGAGGAGAGAGAGAGAGGAGAGAGAGAGAGGAGGAGATGATAGATAGATAGAGACAGAGACAGAGACAGAGACAGGAAAGAAGACACGAGAGCGAGAGAGAAGGAGAGAGAGAAGGAGAGAGTGATAGATAGATAGAGACAGAGACAGAGACAGAGACAGAGAGAGAAAGAGGACAGACAGAGAGAGAGAGAGAGAGAGAGAGAGAGAAGAGGAAGAGAGAGAGAAGGAGAGAGAGAGAAGGAGAGAGAGAGAAGGAGAGAGTGATAGATAGAGACAGAGACAGAGACAGAGACAGAAAGAGGACAGACAGAGGAGAGAGCAGAGAGGAGAGAGAGAGAAGGAGAGAGAGAGAAGGAGAGAGTGATAGATAGATAGAGACAGAGACAGAGACAGAGACAGAGACAGAGAGAGAAAGAGGACAGACAGAGAGAGAGAGAGAGAAGGAGAGAGAGAGAAGGAGAGAGAGAGAAGGAGAGAGAGAGAAGGAGAGAGTGATAGATAGATAGGACGAGAGCGAGACAGAGACAGGACAGAAAGAGGAGACAAGAGAGAGAGAGAGAGAGAAGAGAAGGAGAGAGAGAGAGAGAGAGAGAGAGAGAGAGAGAGAAGGAGAGAGAGAGAAGAGAGAAGTGATAGATAGATAGAGACAGAGACAGAGACAGAGACAGAGAACAGAAGAACAGCAGGGGAGAGAGAGAGAAGGAGAGAGAGAGAAGGAGAGAGAGAGAAGGAGAGAGTGATAGATAGATAGAGACAGAGGACAGAGAGACAGAGACAGAGAGAGAAAGAGGACAGACAGAGAGAGAGAGAGAAGAGGAGAGAGAGAAGGAGAGAGAGAGAAGGAGAGAGAGAGAAGGAGAGAGTGATAGATAAGATAAGATAGAACAGAGACAGAGACAGAGACAGAAGAGACAGAGAGGAGAAGAGAGAGAGAGAGAGAGAGAAGCGAGAGAGAGAGAAGGAGAGAGTGATGATAGATAGATAGAGACAGAGACAGGACAGAGACAGAAAGAGGACAGACGAGAGAGAGAGAGAAGGAGAGAGAGAGAAGGAGATGAGGAGAGAAGGAGAGATGTGATAGATAGATAGAGACAGAGAAGCAACAGAGAACAGAGACAGAGACAGGAAAGAAAGGACAGACAGAGGGAAGAGAGAGAGAAGGAGAGAGAGAGGAAGGAGAGAGTGATAGATAGATAGAGACAAGAGACAGAGACAGAGACAGAGACAGAAAGAGGACAGCCAGAGGAGACGAGAGAAAGGAAGAGAGAGAGAAGGAAGAGAGTGATAGGATAGATAGATGACAGAAGACAGAGACAGAGAGCAGAGACAGGAGAGAGAAAGAGGACAGCAGAGAGAGAGAGCAGAAGGAGAGAGGAGAAGGAGAGAGGTGATAGATTAGATAGAGACAGAAGACAGAGACAGAGACAGAGAGAGAAAGAGGACAGACAGAGAGAGAGAGAGAAAGGAGAGAGAGAGAAGGGAGAAGAGTGAAGATAGATATGATAGAGACAGGAACAAGGAGACAGAGAGAGAGAGGCAGACAGAGAGAGAGAGAGAAGGAGGAGAGGAGAAGGAGAGAGTGATAGTAGAGTAGACAGAGACAGAGACAGAGACAGAGGACAGAGACAGACAGAGAAAGAGGAACAGCAGGAGAGAGAGAGAGAAGGAGAGAGAGAGAAGGAGAGAGTGATAGATAGATAGAGACAGAGACAGAGACAAGAGACAGAGAGACAGAGAGAGAAAGAGGAACAAGAGCAGAAGAGAGGAGAGAGAAGGAGAGAGAGAGAAGGAGAGAGTGATAGATAGACAGAGACAGAGACAGAGACAAGAAAGAGGACAAGACCAGAGAGAGAGAGAGAAGGAGAGAGAGACGAAGGAGAGAGTGAATAGATAGATAAAGACAGAGACAGAGGACAGAGACAGAGACACGAGAAGAGAAAGAGGGACAGACAGAGAGAGAGAGAGAGAGAGAGAGAGAAGGAGAGAGGTGAATAGATAGAGACAGAGACAGAGAACAGAGACAGAGACAGGGGAGACAGAAAGAGGGACAGACAGAGAGAGAGAGGAAGGAGAAGAGAAGAGAAGGAGAGAGAGAGAAGGAAGAGAGGAGAAGGAGAGAGTGATAGTATAGATAGAGACAGAGACAGAGAAGAACATGAGAGAGAAAGAGGGACAGACAGAGGAGGAGAGAAGGGAGAGTAGAGAGAAAAGGAGAGAGTGATAGATAGGATAGAGACAGAAGACAGAGAACAGAGACAGAGACAGAGAGAGAAAAGAGGAACAGACAGAGAGAGAGAGAGAGGAGAGAGAGAGAAGGAGAGAGAGGAGAGAGGAGAGAGAGAGAAAGGAGAGGAGGAGAAGGAAGAGAGGAGGAGAAGGAGAGAGTGATAGATAGATAGAGACAGAGACAGAGCAGAGACAGAGACAGAAAGGGACAGACAGAGAGAGAGAGAGAAGGAGAAGAGAGAGAGGAGAGAGTGATAGATAGATAGAGACAGAGATCAGAACAGAGCGAGACAGAAAAAGAGGACAGACAGAGAGAGAGAGAGAAGGAGAGAGAGAGAAGGAGAGAGAGAGAGGAAGAGAGAGAGAGGAGAGAGAGAGAAGGACGAGAGAGAGAAGGGAGAGAGTGATAGATAGATAGAGCAGAGACAGTAGACAGAGACAGAGAGAGAAAGAGGACCAGACAGAGAGAGAGAGAGAAAGGAGAGAGTGATAGATAGATAGAGACAGAGACAGAGACAGGAGACAAGACAGAGAGAGAAAGAGGACAGACAGAGAGAGAGAGGAGAAGGAAGAGAGAGCAGAAGGAGAGAGAGGAAGAAGGAGAGAGAGAGAGGAGAGAGAGAAGGAGAGAGTGATAGATAGATAGAGACAGAGACAGAGACAGAGACAGAGACAGAAAGAGGACAGACAGAGAGAGAGAGAGAAGGAGAGAGAGAGAAGGAGAGAGTGATAGATAGATGGAGACAAGAGACAGAGCCAGAGACAGAGACAGAGACGAGAGAGAAAGAGGTACAGACCAGAGAGAGAGAGAGAAGGAGAGGAGAGAGAAGGAGAGAGTGATAGATAGACGAGACAGAGGAGCACGAGAGAGAAAGAGGATACAGACAGAGAGAGAGAGAGAAGGAGAGATGAGAGAAGGAGAGAGTGATAGATAGATAGACAGAGAACAGAGACAGAGACAGGGAGACAGAGAGAGAAAGAGGACAGACAGAGCAGAGGGAGAGAAGGAGAGAGAGAGAAGGAGAGGAGTGATAGATAGATAGAGAACAGAGACAGAGACAGAGAACAGAGACAGAGAGAGAAAGAGGACAGACAGGAGAGAGAGAGAAAGGGAAGAGAGAGATTTAAGGAGAGAGAGAGACAGCGAGAGAGTGATAAGATAGATGAGACAGAGACAGAGACAGAGAAGAGACAGAGAGAAGAGGACAGACAGAGAGAGAGAGAGAGAGGAGAGAGAGAGAAGGAGAGAGTGATAGAATAGATAGAGAGCAGAGACAGAGACAGAGAGAGAAAGAGGCAGACAGAGAGAGAGAGAGGAAGGAGAGAGGGAGAAGGAGAGAGAGAGGACAGGAGAGAGGAGAAGGAGAGAGGTCGATAGATAAGATAGAAGCAGAGACCGAGACAGAGACAGAGACAGAGCCGAGGAGAAGAGGACAAGTACAGGAGTGGGAGAGAGGAGAAAGGAGAAGAGAGAGAAGGGAGAGAGTGATAGGATAGATAGAGACAGAGACAGAGACAGAAGACAGAGGACAGAGACAGAAAGAGGACAGACCAGAGAGACGAGAGAGAGGAGAAGAGAGAGAAGGAAGAGAGGAGAGAAGGAGAAGAGAGAGAAGAGAGAGTGAGATAAATAGAGACAGAGACAGGGAGACAGAACCAGAGGGAAGAGACAGAAAGAGGAACTAGACGAGAGAGAGGAGAAAGGTAGAGAGAGAGAAGGAGAGAGTGGAGATGATACAGACAGAGACAGAGACAGAGAGAGAAAGAGGACGAGAGAGAGAGAGAGATAGGATAGAGAGAGAGAAGAGAGAGAGAAGGAGAGAGTGATAGATAGATAAGACAGAGACAGAGACAGAGACAGAGACAGAAAGAGACAGACAGAGTTGAGATAGAGAGAGAGAGAAGGAGAGAGTATAGATAGATAGAGACAGAGACAGAGACAGAGACAGGGAGACAGAGACAGAAAGGGACAGACAGAGAGAGAGAGAGAAGGAGAGAGAGAGAAGGAGAGAGAGACATGGAGGAGTGATAGATAGATAGAGACAGAGACAGAGGGACAGAGACAGAGACAGAGAGAGAGAAGAGGACAGACCAGAGAGAGAGAGAGAAGGAGAGGAGAGAGGTGAGGGGAGAGGATAGATAGAATAGACAGAGACAGAGACAGAGACAGAAAGAGGACAGACAGAGGAGAGAGAGAAGAGAGAAGAGAAGGAGAGAAGGAAAAGAAGATAGATAGATAGAGACAGAGACAGAGACAGAGACAGAGACCAGAGAGAGAAGAGGAGAGACAGAGAGGAGAGAGAGGAGAGAGAGAGAAAGGAGAGAGAGAGAGGAGAGAGATAGAGATAGAGACAGAGACGAGACAGAGACAGAGACAGAGAGAGAAAAGAGACGAGAGAGAGAGAGAGAGAAGAGAGACGAAGAGAGAGAGAGAATAGAAGATAGAGACAGAGACAGAGACCAGAGAGAGAAGAGACAGAAAGAGGACAGACAGAGAGAGAGAGAGAGGAGAGAGAGAGAGGAGAGAGTGATAGATAGAGACAGAGACAGCAGGACAGAGACAGAGACAGAGACGAAAGAGGACAGACAGAGAGAGAGAAGAGAGAGAAGAGAGAGAAGGAGAGAGAGAGAAGGAGAGAGTGAATAGATATAAAGATAGAGACAGAGACAGACAGAAAGAGGACAGACAGAAGGACAGACAAGGAGAGAGAGAGAAGGAGAGAGTGATAGATAGATAGAGACAGAGACAGAGACAGAGAAGAGAGACAGAAAAGAGGAAGGAGAGAGAGAGAGAGAGAAGGAGAGAGAGAGAAGGAGAGAGAGGGGAGAAGGGAGAGAGTGATAGATAGATAAGACAGAGACCAGACAAGAGACAGAAAGAGGACAGACAGAGAGGGAGAGAGAGAGAGAAGAGAGAAGGAGAGAGAGAGAGAGGAGACAGAGAGAGACAGAGAAGAGAGAGAAGAGAGAGAGAAGAGAAAAGAGTGATAGATAGATAGACAGAGACAGAGACAGAGACAGAAAGAGGACAGACAGAGAGAGAGAGAGAAGGAGAGAGAGAGAAGGAGAGAGAGAGAAGGAGAGAGTGATAGATAGATAGAGACAGAGACAGAGACAGAGACAGAGACAGAGAGAGAAAGAGGACAGAGAGAGAGAGAGAGAGAAGGAGAGAGAAGAGAAGGAGAGAGTGATAGATAGATAGAGACAGAGACAGAGACAGAGAACAGAAAAGAGGACAGACAGAGAGAGCGAGAGAAGGAGAAGAGAAGAGAAAGGAGAGAGAGAGAAAGGAGAGAGTGATAGATAGATAGATAGAGACAGAGACAGAGACAGAGACAGAAAGAGGACAGACAGAGAGAGAGAGAGAAGGAGAGAGAGAGAAGGAGAGAGTGATAGATAGATAGAGACAGAGACAGAGACAGAAAGAGGACAGACAGAGAGAGAGAGAGAAGGAGAGAGAGATAAGGAGAAAGAGAGGAGAAAGGAGAGAGTGATGATTAGAATAGAGACAGAGACATGAGACAGGGACAGAAAGAGGACAGACAGAGAGAGAGAGAGAAGGAGCAGAGGAGAAGGAGAGAGAGAGAAGGAGAGAGTGATAGATAGATGATAGAGAAGAGACAGAGAACAGAGACAGAAAAGGAGGACAGACAGAGAGATGAGAGAGAAGGAGAGAGAGAGAAGGAAGAGAGAGAGAAGGAGAGAGTGATAGATAGATAGGATAGAGACAGAACAGTAGACAGAGACAGAAAGAGGACAGACAGAGAGAGAGAGTAGAAGGAGAGAGAGGAGGAGAAGAAGAGAGAAGAGAAGAAGAATGAGTAGAGACAGAGACAGAGACAGAGAGCCAGAAAGAGGATCAGAGAGGACAGAGAGAGAGAGAGAGAGAGGAGAGGAAGAAAGAGAAGGATGAGAGGATGATAATAGAGACAGATACAACAGAGACAGAGACAAGAGACAGAGAGAGAAAGAGGCAGACAGAGAGAGAGAGAGAAGGAGAGAGTATAGAGAGAGGAAACAGAGAATAGAGACAGAGACAGACAGACAGAGAGAAGAAGAAGAGAGGACAGACAGAGAGACAGAGAGAGACAGAGAGAGAGAGAGGAAGAGAAGAGAGAGAAGACAGGAGAGAGGAAGAAGATAGAGACAAGACA
>NW_020872111.1:119070-124070 GCF_003789085.1 Penaeus vannamei | reverse complement strand
AAGAAAATGGCTTTCTCTTTGACCTTCTCGTTTGTGAAGATAAAAAAAAAAAAAAATCTCACAGCATGTCAATATACAACAGAACTTTCCATATCATAATCACATTTTCATTCGATTTTATACTTTATCTTTTTTTTTTGGCGAAGGATGAAGGTCACCTCGGAGATAAATCGCATAACAATTTCCGAACTAAGACTCCCTCTCCTAAATAGCCCTTGGCCTCCCCTCGCTCCCGTGCCCTCACCCGACGAAGACTCCCGACCAAGACTCCCGACCAAGACTTTGACTCCCAAAGACTCCGAAGACTCCCCGACAAAGACTCCCGACAAAGACTCCCAACAAAGACTCCCAACAAAGACTCCCGACAAAGACTCCCGACAAAGACTCCCAACAAAGACTCCCAACAAAGACAAACACAAAGACTCCCAACAAAGACTCCCGAAAGACTCCCAAGAGACTCCCAAAAAGACTCCGACAAAGACTCCTAACGAAGGCTCCCAACAAAGACTCCTAACGAAGACTCCCAACAAAGACAGACTCCCGACAAAGACTCCCAACAAAGACCCAACAAAGACAGACTCCCAACAAATACTCCCAAAACTTCCAACAAAGACTCCCGACAACAAAGACTCCCAACAAAGACTCCCAACAAAGACTCCCAACAAAGACCCTCCAACAAAGACTTACAGACTCCCAACAAAGACTCCCAAACAACAAAGACTCGACGAAGACTCCCGACAAGACTCCCAACAAAGACTACCAACAAAGACTCCAACAAGGACTCCCCAAAGACTCCCAACAAAGACTCCGAACAAAGAACACAAGACTCCAACAAAGACTCCCAACAAAGACTCCCAACAAAGACTCGACAAAGATCCCAACAAACTACCTCCCAACAAAGACTCCCGACAAAGACAAAGACACAAAGACCCACCAAAGGACTCCAACGAAAAGACTTCCCGACAAAGACTACTCCCGACAAAGACTCCCAACAAAGACTCCAACAACAAAGACTTCCCAACAAAGACAGATTCCTACAAAGACTCCAACGAAGACTCCCACAAAGACTGCACGACAAAGACTCCTAACGAAGGCTCCCAACAAAGACTCCTAACGAAGACTCCCAACAAAGACAGACTCCCGAAGGACAGTCCCAAACAAAGACCCAACAAAGACAGACTCCCAACAAATACTCCCAACAAAGACTTCCAACAAAGACTCCCGACAACAAAGACTCCCAACAAAGACGACTCCAACAAAAGACTCCCAAGACTTCCAACAAAGACAGACTCCCAACAAAGACTCCCAACAACAAAGACTCCCGACGAAGACTCCCGACAAAGACTCCCAACAAAGACTAACAAACAAAGACTCCCAACAGGACAAAGAGACTCCCAACAAAGACTCCCCAAAGACTAGAAGACTCCCAACAAAGACAGACTCCCAACAAGACTCTCCCAACAAAGACAGACTCCCAACAAAGACTCCCAACAAAGACAGACTCCCAAACACAAGACTGACCCAACAAGACCTCCCAACAAAGACAGACTCCCAACAAAGACAGACTCCCAACAAAGACAGACTCCCAACAAAGACTCCCAAAGACTCCCAACAAAGACTTCCAACAACAAAGACTCCCAACAAAGACTCCCAAACAAAGACTCCCAACAAAGACTTCCAACAACAAAGACTCCCAAACAAAGACTCCCCAACAAAGACTCCCAACAAAGACTCCCAGAAGACTCCCAACCAAGACTCCCAACAAAGACAGACTCCCAAAAAAGACTCCCAACAAAGACTCCCAACAAAGACAGACTCCCAACAAAGACAGACTCCCAACAAAGACAGACTTCAACAAAGACTCCCAACAAAGAAGACTCCAACAAAACAGACCTCCCAACAAAGACTCCCAACAAAAAGACTCCCAACAAAGACTCCCAACAAAGACTCAACAAAGACTAAACGACTCCCAACAAAGACTTCCCAACAACAAAAGACTCCAACAGACTCCCCAAAAACTCCTAACAAAGACTCCCAACAACGACTCCAACAAAGACAGCAACAAGACTCCCAAACAAAGACTCCCAACAAAGACTCCCAACAACAAAGACTCCCAACAAAGACTCCCAACAAAGACTCCCAACAAAAGACTCCCAAAAAAGACTCCAACAAAGACTCCCAAGCAAAGACTCCCAACAACGAGCCCAACAAAGACTCCAACAAAGACTCCCAACAAAGACTCCAACAAAGACTCCCCAAAGACCCACAACGACTCCAACAAAGACTCCCAACAAAACTAACAAAGACAACAAAGACTCAAAGACCCCAACAAAGACTCCCCCCAACAAAGACTCCCAACAAAGACTCCAAACAAAGACCCCAACAAAGACCACAAAACAACAAAGACTCCCCCAACAAAGACTCCCCAACAAAGACTCCAAACAAAGACTCCCCCAAAGACTCCAACAAGACTCTCACAAAGACTCCCAACAAAGACTCCAAACAAAGACCCCCCCAACAAAGACTCCCAACAAAGACTCCAACAAAGACTCCCCCAACAAAGACTCCCAACAAAGACTCCCAACAAAGAAGAAAGACTCCCAACAAAGACTCCCAACAAGACTCCCAACAAAGACTCCCAAAGACTCAAAGACTCCCCAAGGACTACTCCCCCAACAAAGACTCCAAACAAAGAAAGACTAACCATCGCAAAGACCCCTCATTTCGCCGGGGCTAATTCCCACCTCCTTCCTCCTCTCGCAGATCCTAAAGAGGAGCGACAGCCACGGCCGAGTGAAGCCTCTTACAGGTGTGTTTCTTCCTAAGAGGCTTCGATGTTCAATTCTGGAACGTTCAATTAGCCACATCTCCCCCCCCCCCCACGCAGACCGACGCTGGGGCCATTGGGAACGAACGACTTCTGAGCGACTAGACTTTCAGAAAAAAAAAGAAAAAAAGAAAGAAAAAAGAAAAAAGAAAAAATGAAAAAAAAAAATAATAATAATAATTTATATATATAATATATATATATATATATATATATATATATATATATATATATATATATATATATATATATATATATATATATATATATATATATATATACATATATATACGAGAAAAAGAGTATTTCGTGCTCGAGGCCGCCATACGCACCTGTGGCGTCTATCTGCATGCGTGCAGAAAACTGCTTTTCTGTTCATGAGACCAAATAACAAGCGTTTTTGTCGCTATTTGGGGGCGAATTATATCGAATTCCCTGATGCTTAAGTCACGACTGAAAACTGGGAGAATTGCCATTTTTCTCTTTAGAATTACCGAACGCCATAAAAATGATGAGAACGCCCCTGCCGCCCCTCGCCCACAGGAAGGAGGGTGCGGACCGAAAAGCTGTCGGATCTACCTTGAGCAGACTAATAATTCCCTCCTCGTTTCTGTGAGAGTGCTTCTGATTCTGTGAATCTTCAATCTTTTTTCTATCTTCACTATCCATTTTCTGATTTCTGTGAAAGTGTCTTCACTATCTTCCATTTTCTGATTTCTGTGACAGTGTCTTCACTATCTTCCATTTTCTGATTTCTGTGAATCTTCACTATCTTCCATTTTCTGATTTCTGTGAATCTTCACTATCTTCCATTTTCTGATTTCTGTGACAGTGTCTTCACTATCTTCCATTTTCTGATTTCTGTGACAGTGTCTTCACTATCTTCCATTTTCTGATTTCTGTGAAGTGTGAGTGTCTTCACTATCTTCCATTTTCTGATTTCTGTGAATCTTCACTATCTTCCATTTTCTGATTTCTGTGAAAGTGTCTTCACTATCTTCCATTTTCTGATTTCTGTGAAGTCTTCACTATCTTCCATTTTCTGATTTCTGTGAAAGTGTCTTCACTATCTTCCATTTTCTGATTTCTGTGAAGTGTCTTCATAATTTTCTGATTCTGTGAATCTTCACTATCTTCCATTTTCTGATTTCTGTGAGAGTGTCTTCACTATCTTCCATTTTCTGATTTCTGTGAAAGTGTCTTCACTATCTTCATTTTCTGATTTCCTGTGAATCTTCACTATCTTTTCTGATTTCTGTGAAACTATCTTCCATTTTCTGATTTCTGTGTCTTCACTATCTTCCATTTTCTGATTTCTGTGAATCTTCACTATCTTCCATTTTCTGATTTCTGTGAATCTTCACTATCTTCCATTTTCTGATTTCTGTGAAAGTGTCTTCACTATCTTCCATTTTCTGATTCTTCAGTGTCTTCAAATTTCTGATTTCTGTGATTTTCTGATTTCTGTGAATCTTCACTATCTTCCATTTTCTGATTTCTGTGAAAGTGTCTTCACTATCTTCCATTTTCTGATTTCTGTGAAAGTGTCTTCACTAATTTCCATTTTCTGATTTCTGTGAAAGTAGCTTCACTATCTTCCATTTTCTTCCATTTTCTGATTTCTGTGAAAGTGTCTTCACTATCTTCCATTTTCTGATTTCTGTGAGAGTGTCTTCACTATCTTCCATTTTCTGATTTCTGTGAGAGTGTCTTCACTATCTTCATTTCTGATTTCTGTGAAAGTGTCTTCACTATCTTCCATTTTCTGATTTCTGTGAGAGTGTCTTCACTATCTTCCATTTTCTGATTTCTGTGAAAGTGTCTTCACTATCTTCCGTTTTCTGATTTCTGTGACAGTGTCTTCACTATCTTCCATTTTCTGATTTTGAGTTGCCTCTAATAAATCCCTTCGTATGTTTTAGTAATCGTCACTACTATCACTATCAAACCGGTACTACTTCCATTATGACCCTTGGGCAGCTTGCTCTCTTAGAGGACTGAAGCCTCTTTGGTTCTGAGTCTGACCTTGGCACCCTTCGAGGGAGAGCTCTTGGCCCCACTCGCTCGCAATCTGTTCAACACCCTGATGCACAAAGTGGCACTAAGTTTATGAATAATATGCACTGTGCCATTACCCACAATGATGCACCACCTACGAAGTGGCACTGTTTAT
>NW_020872111.1:104070-106570 GCF_003789085.1 Penaeus vannamei | reverse complement strand
TAGTCTTCTTTTATTCTATTTTATTTTTTGAACATAAAATATATCATTTCGATCTATAACATTCTCCGTGATGATAGCAAATAATGTTATAATATCTACCATCATTGCAGTGATTGGGTTGATAAGAGCCAGCGAAAATAAAATAAAATAAATAATAATAATATTAGCGTTATCATATTGGTAGTTATGATATCAGATACAAATATTGGTAAAAAAAAAGGGATAACCATAACAAAAATAATAATAATAATAATACAAAAATAATACAAAATAATACAAAAAGGTAAATTGATAACAATGAACGCAAAAAGTGGAAGTTCTGAGTTTAATTATGATAATTTTTTTCTATGCGATGGAAATTGTAAAGAAAACAATGCAATAAAAATGAACTAAATTGACACACACCTACAAACAGACACACACCCACAAACAGACACACACCCACAAACAGATAAAAAAAATCCTTTATCACGTAAACATACACTGGAAAACCATCTTCTCCACGTATATATACTCCCCCCCCCCCCCACACACACACACATTCATACACTGAGCCTCCACCCCCGCCACCCCCTCCACCCCCCACCCCGATAGTTTCCCCAACACACCCCTATCACAAAATACATTTTAGGTAAATGAGTAGAATATTAGGTAAATTAGTAGACGAAACAGAGGCATCAGGTAGGAAGCTGTCTTGTAGTGAAGGAAGAGAAAGAAAGACATTTTTCATTAGCAACAGACACAGTGCTCGCGTTCCTCTGCAAGTCGGCAAAACATTCTAATCTGTAGCAATAGATAGATAGATAGAGAAATAGATAGACTTATAACAAATATTAGCTGAAATTCACATTGCCTAGCAAAACATTCTAATCTGTAGCAATAGATAGTTAGATAGAGAAATAGATAGACTTAAGAATAACAAAATATCAACTGAGATTCACATTGCCTCAAAAAAACATTCTAATCTGTAGCAATAGATAGTTAGACAGAGAAATAGATAGACTTAAGAATAACAAAATAGCTGAGATTCACATCGCCTCAAAAAAACATTCTAATCTGTAGCAATAGATAGTTAGATAGAGAAATAGATAGACCTAAAAATAACAAAATATCAACTGAGATTCACACTGCCTCGCAAAACAGGCCCTCCAATCTGTAGCAATAGATAGTTAGATAGAGAAATAGATAGAATAACAAAATAGCTGAGATTCACATTGCCTAGCAAAACATTCTAATCTGTAGCAATAGATAGTTAGATAGAGAAATAGATAGACTTATGAATAACAAATAGCTGAGATTCACATTGCCTAGCAAAACATTCTAATCTGTAGCAATAGATAGTTAGAATAGAGAAATAGATAGACTTATGAATAACAAAATAGCTGAGATTCACATTGCCTAGCAAAACATTCTAATCTGTAGCAATAGATAGTTAGATAGAGAAATAGATAGACTTATGAATAACAAAATAGCTGAGATTCACATTGCCTAGCAAAACATTCTAATCTGTAGCAATAGATAGTTAGATAGAGAAATAGATAGACTTATATCAAATATTAGCTGAGATTCACATTGTCTCGCAAAACATTCTAATCTGTAGCAATAGATAGTTAGATAGAGAAATAGATAGACCTAAAAATAACAAAATATCAACTGAGATTCACACTGCCTCGCAAAACAAATCTGTAGCAATAGATAGTTAGATAGAGAAAAGATAGACTTATGAATAACAAAATAGCTGAGATTCACATTGCTAGCAAAACATTCTAATCTGTAGCAATAGATAGTTAGATAGAGAAATAGATAGACTTATGAATAACAAAAATAGCTGAGATTCACATTGCCTAGCAAAACATTCTAATCTGTAGCAATAGATAGTTAGATAGAGAAATAGATAGACTTATGAATAACAAAATAGCTGAGATTCACATTGCTAGCAAAACATTCTAATCTGTAGCAATAGATAGTTAGATAGAGAAATAGATAGACTTATGAATAACAAAATAGCTGAGATTCACATTGCCTAGCAAAACATTCTAATCTGTAGCAATAGATAGTTAGATAGAGAAAATAGATAGACTTATGAATAACAAAATAGCTGAGATTCACATTGCCTAGCAAAACATTCTAATCTATAGCAATAGATAGTTAGATAGAGAAATAGATAGACTTATGAATAACAAAATAGCTGAGATTCACATTGCCTAGCAAAACATTCTAATCTGTAGCAATAGATAGTTAATAGAGAGAAATAGATAGACTTATGAATAACAAAATAGCTGAGATTCACATTGCCTAGCAAAACATTCTAATCTGTAGCAATAGATAGTTAGATAGAGAAATAGATAGACTTATGAATAAAAAATAGCTGAGATTCACATTGCCTAGCAAAACATTCTAATCTGTAGCAATAGATAGTTAGATAGAGAAATAGATAGACTTATGAATACAAAATAGCTGAGAATTCACATTGCCTAGCAAAACATTCTAATCTGTAGCA
>NW_020872111.1:94070-99070 GCF_003789085.1 Penaeus vannamei | reverse complement strand
TTTACGTTCTATCTCTGAAGAGAGGAGTGAAAGGGGGAAAAGGAGAGACCGAATAACGGGAATAGGAAAAAGCGAAAATGAGGAAAAGGAAAGAAAGGAAAAAGTGGACTTCCTCTGCGTTCTGATCTTGCCCGATGGAAAGGCCCGGTCGAGATTTTAGGAGATCCTCCAAAAAGTACGTAGGTCAGATTTCGGCGACCATTAAAACAGCCTAAATGGGATTTCAGACGCCCCCCCCCCCCCCGATACTTCTAGAGCGCCACCAAACCTGCCCACATAAGACTGGCAAAAAAAAAAAAAAAAAAAAAACTTTCGTTTGTCCAAGTGAATATCAGAAGCGACCTCAAAAGCAACTCAGAGGTACTTCCTAACCCCCCCCCCACCACCCCCTCCAACCGACGGAGCCTCCCCACGCACGCAGGTGTTCTGCTAAACCTGCCAAAAATTGCTTGACACGCCACCCCTTCCCCCCACCGTCCACCCGTCCACCCCCAACCACCCTTTCCCACCCCCCACCCCCAACCACCTCTTCCCCACCCGTCCACACCCCAACCACCCCCACCTTCCCCCCTCCCTCGCCTGCCGCTCTGATACGAGTGGCTACCTTTTCCCAGAGTCACATTTGGAGCAACACACCTGCACTTACGGCCGCGTCTAAACCCCGTTGTATTATTCTGGAAACATCCAAGTTCACGGTGGTTTCGCGGAGTGATGTTTCCGCCCGCCCCATTATCCTTCATCTGGCAATTAGGCCGATTTAGCTCTAATACGCCATTAAGTACGAATAATTACACCTCTCGCAGGACGACACGCGAGACGATAACACCGACGCAAGGACCATTAGCAAACTCCAAGGATAATCTTAGACAATAATCGTCCTAATAACACAGCTCGATGAGATGAATCCGAGGAGCCGATCGTAGTGTAGTGAAGATGTTGCAATTGTTTTAAGTCTTCGGGAGCGCAGACCTATTAAGTCATCATTATCTCTATAGCATGATGCTAGATATAGACCAAGCGAGAGAGAGAGAGAGAGAGAGCAAAAAAAAGAAGAAAATGGGGAGATCTTGTAAATTGTCGAGGCAGTTTGAACAGCTCGCCCCCCCCCCCCAAAAAAAAAAAAAAAAAAAAAAATATTATATATATATATATATATATATATATATATATATATATATATATATATTCATTCCTTCTTTTTTTATTTCTTATATTCTCTCCATTTCTCCTTTAATTAAGCGACATATCAACCTAATGGAAATGAGCCCTCTACCCCCCCCCTTCCTTACCCTCGCCACCCTCCCTCCCCCTCCCCCTTCGCCTACCACCTCGTCCACCCCCACCCCTCCACCTAACCCCTCTTACCCCACCCCACCCCAACCCACCCCCACGACTCCTCCTCAGTATATGCAAGGGCGCGCGGTTCCCCCTCCCCCCCTCCCCCCTCCCCCCCTCTCCCCCTCATCACCGCAGCGGTCAGGGCGAGTTTCTGAATACCGATCAGGGCGCCGGGGACGGAGTGCCACCCACGGCGACGGAGGCCCCCCCCCCCCCGCCCCCCCCCCCCCCGCCCGTCCGCCGAAGTCTGCCAAAGTCTGTGCGTGAGGCTGTTGGTGAGGCGTTGGTCGGGCGTCCATGTTGATGTCTGTCCGTCATTCCTGTTTGTCTGTCAGTCTGTACTTACGGCAATCGGTCTGTACTTGCACCTGCCTGCGTTCGTTCGTGGGGCAGAGACGTGCTCTTCGCATGTAAGTGAAATGGGGGGGGAGGGGGGGGGGTGTATAGGCATGGGGGGTTACTGGGGAGGGGGGGATAGGGAGGGGGATTAGTCTTTTCCTTTTTTTTTTTTTTTTTTTTTTTTTTTTTTTTTTTGAAGAGTGAAATTATTAGGTCGGCGATGCTTAATTAACATTAAACTTTTTTTTTTTTTTTTTTTGGCCAACTAGAAACGAAAATGGAAGTCTATCTTTCTCTCTCTCTCTCTCTTTCTCTCATTTGCATTTATACGTGTACCTTCTCTGTCTCGCACTATCGTTACACTTATCTCCATCTGCTTCTCTCCTATCTCTCTCTCTTCCCCTTTCACTTGTTCCTTCTCTCCCCTTTCTGTTACTCCCTTCTCCCTCCCCATCTCTCCCCCACCTCCCCCTAAGATATTTCTTCGTCCTCCTCCTCTCTTCTCATTCCCCTTTTCCTTTCTCTCTCTTCTCCTACCCTCTACCGCCTCGTCTCTCTCCCTCTCTCCTTCCCTTTCTCTCCTATCTCCTTTCATTCTCTCTTTCTCTATCTCTCTTTCTTCTCTACCCATCCACCTCCCACTTCTCTACCTTCTCTTTCTATCCTCGTCCTCTCTTTCCCTCTTCTCTTCTTTCTCCCTATCCCCCTTCTCTCTCTCCGTATCTCATTTTCCTTTTGCTCTTTTGTCATTCTCTCCAACTCTTCTAATTCCTCTGCACCTCTCTCTCTCTCTCCTTATCTCATTCTCCTTTCCCCTTTTCCAACCCTTTTTTTTCGTCTTTTTCTACTCTCTCTCCTTCTCTCTCTCACCTTCTCTTCACCTCTTACTTCCTCTATTTCCTTCTCCCTTCTCAATTTCCTATCCTCTCCATTCTCGCCTCTTCCTTCTCTCCCTCCCTCCCTCTCTCACTCCCCTTCACCTTTCTCTTTCCCTCACAACTCTCTCTCCTTCCATCTCACTTTCATATCAGCTATCTTTCTCTGCCTCCTTCTTCTCTCTCCCACACCAGCTCTCTCTGTGTCTCCCTTTCTCTCTCTCCGTCCCACTACCCAACCAGCTCTCTCTCTCTCTCTCTCTTCTCTCTCTCTCTCTCTCTCCTCTCTCTCTCTCTCTCTCCTCTCTCTCTCTCTCTCTCTCTCTATCTATCTATCTATCTCTATCTCTATCCTCTATCTCTCTCTCTTATCTCTATCTCTATCTATTCTTATCTCTCTCTCTATCTCTGTCTCTTCTCTCTGTCTCTCTCTCTCTCTTCTCTCTCTCTCTCTCTCTCTCTCTCTCTCTCTCTCTCTCTCTCTCTCTCTCTCTCTCTCTCTCTCTCTCTCTCTCTCTCTCTCTCTCTCTCTCTCTCTCCTCTCTCTCTCTCTCTCTCTCTCTCTCTCTCTCCCTCTCTCTCTCTCTCTCTCTCTCTCTCTCTGTCTCCCTCCCCTCTCCCTCCTCCCTCCCCTCCCTCCCTCCCTCCCTCCCTCTCCCTCCATCTCAACCCTTCCCTCCCGTCCCTCCCTCCTCCCTCCCTCCCTCCCTCCCTCCCTCCCCCCTCCCCTCCCATCTCCCACCATCACAACCCTTCCCTCCCCCCCTCCTCCGTCCTCGCCTTCTCCCTCCCTCCCTCCCATTCTCATCACAAACCCTTCCTCCTCCTCCCTCCCTCCCTCCCTCCCTCTCGTCCCTCCCTCCAATCTCCCACCATCTTCAACCCTTCCCTCTCTCCCTCCCTCCCTCCCTCCCTCCCTCCCTCCCTCCCCCCTCCCCTCCCATCTCCAGACCATCACAACCCTTCCCTCCCCCCCTCTCTCCTCTCCTTCTCCCTCCCTCCCTCCCATTCTCCCCACCATCACAGCCCTTCCTCCCTCAGACTCCGATCCCAGAAGCTGCACAAGGTCTGGCATGCATCCGGATCTTACATCTCGGGAACGTAAACAAGTCATTCGCAATTTATATTAATTTTCGGTCGTTGCAAATTGATATTTTGCCTTTTTCCCTTTCTTCTCTCTGTCTTCTGTCTCTCTCTCTCTCTCTCCTCTCCTCTCTCTCTCTCTCTACCTCCGTCTCTCTCTCCATCCTCTCTCGAGCTGGCTCTCGCGTCTCCGCGCTCCTTCCCCATTTTTTCTCTCGCGTCTCTCCGTGTCCTCGCCTGTCTCGTCTTTCTCCCTCCCTCCTCTCTCTCCGTTGCTCTCTCCATCTATACACCGTCTCGATCTCTCTCTCTCTCTCGTGTGTGTGTGTGTGGTGTGTGTTGTGTGTGTGTGTGTGTGTGTGTGTTGTGTGGTGTGTGTGTGTGTGTGTCGTCGTCGATGATGATCGTGACTGCATGTGTGTGTGATAGTGTGTTGTAGCATGAATATTACAAGATACATACATACACCCGTATACACACACTTTGGCGCCTAAACCAACAAACTCCTTTAAAAAAAAGTACCTAGACCAAAATCAGAAAGAACCCAAAGACAAACAGAAGAAAACAAAGACAAAGCCAAGAAACCAAAGTATAATTAGACAAAGAAAACCCAAAGATAAAGACAAGAAAAAAACAAGATAAAGACAAGAAAACCAAAGACAAAGCCAAGAAAACCAAAGATAAAGACAAGAAAACCAAAGATAAGAACAAAAAACAAAGCATAAGAAGCAAGAAAACCAAAAGAAAGCCAAGAAAACCAAAGATAAAAGCTAAGAAAACAAGACAAAACCAAGAAAAAACACAAGACAAAGCCAAGAAAACCAAAGACAAAAACTAAGAAACAAAAAGCAACAAAAAAACAAAACAAAACAAAGAACAGATTTAAAGAGGCGGAGAACGAGAGAGAGAGAGAAGCAAATCAACACAACAACGACAAAAAAGAAAAGAATAAAGAGACGGAGAGAGAGAAGAGAAGAGAGAGAGAAGAGAGAGAAGAGAAGAGAGTAACAGCAAATCAACCCAAAACACGAACGCAAATAAAGAGAGTGAAGAACATTACACTACGCCCGACTATAATTCCCGAGAATTCCACTCAAGAGACAACGCTCTCCTTGGGTGGAATTTATCACTTTAACTCCTCTAGCGTGATACTTGCGACGCTTTAAAATCCCGAACGGGCCG
Source organism: Penaeus vannamei (assembly GCF_003789085.1). Classification (NCBI taxonomy): domain Eukaryota; kingdom Metazoa; phylum Arthropoda; class Malacostraca; order Decapoda; family Penaeidae; genus Penaeus; species Penaeus vannamei. The sequence goes on along the minus strand of NW_020872111.1, from coordinate 94,253 downwards.
ACTTGTGGCGGAGTTTGCTGAAATATCGATTCTTAACGTAACGTAAGCATATAAAGTCTGAGTGAGGTTCATTCGGATCTGGAACAAACAAAAATAAAAGCCGTATTTCAAGGAGGAAATCGTTCTGGAAATTCTGAGACCTCGGGCCTGGGCGAAAATTAGTAAGAAAAAAAAAAAAAAAGA
>NW_020872111.1:49070-56570 GCF_003789085.1 Penaeus vannamei | reverse complement strand
CCCTCTCCCTCTCCTCTCCGTCTTCCGTCTCCCCTCTCCCTCTCCTTCGCCTCTCCCTTCTCCCTCTCTCCTCTCCCTCTCTCCTCTCCTCTCCTCTCCTCTTCCTCTCTCTCATCTCTCTCTCTCTTTACTATCTATCTATTTCTATCTCGCCTCGATNCCTTCTTCCCTCCTTCCCCCTTCCCCCTTCCTCTCCTCCCTCCTTCCTTACCGCCCTCCTTCCCTCCTTCTCTCCTCCCTCCTTCCCTCCTCTTCCCTCCTTCCCTCCTTTCCCCCCCTTCCCTCTCCTTCCCCTCCTTCCCTCCTTCCTCCTTCCCCTCTTCCCTCTCCCTTCCCTCCTTCCCTTCCTCTTCTCTCCTCCCCTCCTTTCCTCCCCTTCCTCCTCTCCTCCTTCCCTCCTTCCCTCCTCCCCCTCCTTCCCTCCTTCCCTCCTTCCCTCCTCCCCCCTTCCCTCCTTCCCTCACTAACCCCTTCCCTCCTTCCCTCTTCCTCTTCCCTCTTTCCCTCCTTCCTCTCCTCCCTCCTTCCCTCTCTTCCCTCCTTCCCCTCCTTCCCTCTTTACCCTCTTCCCTCCCCTTCCCCCTCTCTCCTCTCCTTCTCCTTCCTCCTTCCCTCCTTCCCTCCTTTCCTCCTCCCCTTCCTTCCCCTCTTCCCTCCTTTCCCTCTTCCTCTCCTTCCCCTCCTCTTCTTCCTTCCCTCCTCTTCCCTCTCTCCCTCCTTTCTTTTTTCCCCCTTTTTTTTTTTTTTTTTCCTTTTTTTTTTTTTCCCCCTCTTTTTTTTTCCCTTCCCCTTTTTTTTCCCCTCCCTTCCCCTCTCCTTCCCTCCTTCCCTCTTCCCTCCTTCCATTCTTCCCTCACTTTCCCTCTTCCCTCTCCTTCCCTCCTTCCTCCTCCTCCTCTTCCCTCTCTACTTCCCTCCACCGTCCTCTTCCCTCCTTTCCCCTTCCCCCTCCTTCCCTCCTTCCCTCCTTCACCTCCTCTTCCCTCCTTCCCTCCTTCCCTCCCTTCCCTTCTCCTTCCCTCCTTCTTCCCTCCTTCCCTCCTTCCCTCCTCCTCTCTCCCTTCCTCTTCCCTTCCTTTCCCCTCCTTCCCCCCTTCACTCCTTCCTCCTCTTCCCTCCCCTCCCTTCCCTCTCCTTCCCTCCTCTTCCTCCTCCTTCCTCTTCCCTTCCTTCCCTCCTTCCCTCCTTCCTTCCTTCCCTCCTTCCCTCCCTTCCCCCGGTCTTGAGCCACCAGGAATCGTCTTGCCTTTACGTAAGGAATGAAGGGCATCCTCTATAAGATACTGGTTTTACCAGGAAAACCCGTCACCTCTGGCCTCCTTCCTCCCGCCCTCCCCGCCTTTCCTCCTACCTCTTCTCCACCTCCTCCTTCCTCCCTCCCTCGCCACCCTCCTTCCTCCTCCTTTCCTCCTCCCTCCCTTTCCTCTTTTTTTTTAATCTTTTTTTCTTATACACCTTTTTCCCTCGCCCACCTCCCCTTCCTCCTTCCTCCTCCCTCCCTTCCTCCTCTTCTTCTTCTTCTTCTTCTTCTTCTTCTTTTCTTCTTCTCTTCCTTCTTCTTCTTTCTCTTCATTCAACTCCTCTTTCCTCTCTTCTTCTCTTCACAACTCCTCCCTCCTTCCTCCGCCCTCCCCGCCTTCCTCCTCCTTCCTCCTCCTCTTCCTTCTTCTTCTTCTTCTTCTTCTCTTCATCAACTCCTCCTATTGTTTCTTCTATTTCTCCAACTCCTTCCTCCTCCTCCTCCTCCTCCTTCTCTTCTTCTTATCTTCGTTCAACTCCTTTCTCCTCCTTCCTCCCCCCCCACCCGCCTTCCACCTCCTCCTCCTTCCTCTCCTCCTCCTCCTCCTCTTCCTTACCACTTCTTCCTCCTCCTCCTCATCTTCCAATTCCTCCCCTCCTCTTCATCCCTTCCTTTCTTTCCTCCGTTCCTCCTCTTCTTCTCCTTTCTCCATTCCTCCTTCCTCCTTCCTCCTCTTACCTCTCCTCTTCCTCTCCCTCCTTTTCCATTCTCCTCTCCTCCTCTTCCTGTTTTTTTCCTCTTCCCCTATTCCTCCTGTTCCCCCTTCCTCCCTCCTTCTTCCTTCTTCTGTTTCCTCCCCTCCATTCTTACTTCCTCTTACCTCCTCTTCCTCCTCTTACTTCCTCTTCCTTCTTTTACCGTCACTTCCTCTTGTTCTTTTCCTTATCCCTCCTTCTCCTTCTACTCTTCACTTCCTCTTCCTTTTCTTCTTCCACTTCCTCTTCTACCTCTTCCCTTTCTTCTTTTTCTTTCTCCTCCTATTCCTCTTTTATCTCTTCCTCCTACTTCTTCTACTCATACACCTCTCCTTCCCCTGATTTCTTCCTATTCCCCTTCCTTCTTCTTCTTCTTCTCCTCCTTCTTCTTATCTTCCTCTTCCCTCTCCTCCTCCTCCCCCTCCCCCTCTAATTCTTCTTCTTCTTTTTTTTCCTTCTCCACTTCTTCCTTCTCCTCCAGTTCTTCCTCCGTCTTTTCTTCTCCCCTTCTTGTTCTTCCTCCTTCCTCTCATCCTCTTCTGTTTCCTCTTCCTCTTCCTTCTCCCTTTTCTCGTCCTCCTCCTTTTTCTTCCTCCCTCCCTCTTCCCTCTTTCCCTTTTCCTCTTATTCCTATGTCCTCTAAATCCATTCATCATCATCCTTCTCTTCTTCCTTCCTTTGTCTCCCGTGTCCTTCCTCCTTTCTTCCTTCCTTCTATTTTATTCCTCCCTCCTTTCCTTTTTTCTTTGTCTATCCCTTTATTCCCCATTCCTTCTCCGTTTTCTTTATCCTTTGCCAATCCCTCTATTCTCCATTCCTTTTGTCTTTCTCTATCCCTTTATTCCCCATTTCTCATCTCGCTTGTTTATCCATTCCTTCTCCCTCTCCTTTGTCTTTTGTCTATCCCTTTATTCTCACTTACGTTTTTCTTTCTCTATCCCTTTATTCCCCATTTCCATCTGTTTATCCATTCCTCCTCTGTTCGTTTTTTCCTTCCCCTCCCTTCCCTTTCTTTCGTTCCCTTAGTCTCATTTCCTTTTGTGTTTCTCTATCCCTTTATTCCCCATTTCTCATCTCCTTTATTTATCCATTCTTCTTCTCTTCGCCTTTTGCTTCCTCCTCTATTCGCCTTTTCCTTCCTCCTCTATTCGCCTTTTGCCTTCTCCTCTATTCGCCTTTTCCTTCCTCTCTATTCCCTTTCTTTCGTTTCCCCTCAACTCCCTCCTTCGTAAGCTGACCTCCACCGCCCTTGGATCGTAAAGTTATTCACATTAATTCCTCTCTTAACCCGCAATTTCCACTACGCCCCCCCTCCCCCACTCAATCCCTTATCTTCTCCCCTTCCCCCCTCTTGGACCCCTACCCCTTCCCCCCTTTCCTCCCCAACCTCCCATCCCCAATCCACCCCTTACCTCCCCCCCCTTTCCCCCCTACCTCCCATCCCCCCAATCCCCACTCCCTACCCCCTTCACCCCTACCCCGTCCCTTCCTCCCCCATTAGCAACCCCCTCCCCCCCCCCCCCCCCCCCAACCCTTTTCTCCAGTCGCCAAAGAACCTGTTGTTTACGTCACGTGTACGAAAGAAATCTGATCGTGTGCGTGTGAGTGTGTGTGTGTCTTGATCTAGTCTTGTCACGTGATGCAGTACGCTCGTGGATTCGAGTAGAATGTCGTTCGCGTTCGAGTAGGAGTCGTTCGTGTAGGTCATTTGAGAAATCCCCCTCAAAAGGAGACGGAAATTATGTTTTTTTAGACCTACGGGAATGAATATTGTTTATGGGATGAATTGCGGTGGTTAATGTGGTTATGTTTAGTTATGTTGCGACGCCACTGTTGTAAAATAATGTAAAAAAAAAAGATATGTAATTACTGTAGTGTTTTTTGTTTTTGTTTTAGGTCTTTTCATTAGCAATTACGTCCGTTGAATAACAGGCACAAGCATGCTTTTTATAATTTTCTTGTTTCTTGCGTAACTTACTTGAATAAGCACCCGTCCTGTTTTGTAGCTTCAAGAATTTAAGACTTGATATTGACTGGGAGTTTTATCTGGTTTTGCATTCCCTAAGAATGAATCATATTACGAACCCTCCCATTATTATAGGTGCAATTTAAAGAAGTGGTATCATGGAGGTTATTTAAAGGTCTCCTTCAAAATTATTCTGCTTGTTGAAATGGATTAGGCAGTCTTCTTTAGCCACCCCTTAAAACCTGGTAATATTACATTTTCTCTGAAAAGTACAAGTTACAGAAAACGTATATATCGGGCTAACTATACTAACTTTACTGTTTATCTGTATTTCTATTCATGTATGTTTGTGGTTGTTTATTCATTGTAATTTCATAGATACAGTCCTATTTGAAAATTAATTATGTACATCACTTTATATGTTTAATTACCTCAAATTAATTTAGTATATATTGAAATGCTAGAAATAATCGAAAAACGGCAGACTGGCTAAAACATACAGTTTCCATATTTGTTCTCGTGTCGCAATTTGCACAATCTCACGTTTATCAGACTCGCCTCGTAATCTGTTTATCCTGTGGTATTTATGTGAGAGTACACATGTAACCTCTGTCTTATCTATCAACCGCTGATCAAAACAAGTGGGATGAAATCTGGCCAAAGGGCAAAGTTATGAACAACATTTATCTTTAATTTTCAAACCCCAAAATAGGTTTAGAGCGTTATTTATAGTTACTGGAATGCTAATTAGTAGTTAGCTAAAATCTCGTGTGTAAGTGAATATAACATGCATATTAGCAGAACAATTGGTAGAAAACTTTTTATATTGTTCCAAATTTTTTCGACATATATTTACTTTATAATGCAACACTTAGACAATGGTGCGGTCTTATCTGTTATTAACATGTGACATTATGTAAAATCATGATGACAAATATTCTCTCACTTCATCCTCTCCTCTCTCTCTCTCTCCTCTCTCTCTATCTTCTCTCTTTTCTCTCGTGTCTCTCTCTCACTCTCGTCTCTCTCACTTTCTCTCTCGCTTTCTCTCTCTCTCTCTCCTCTCTCCTCTCTCTCTCTCTCTCTCTCTCTCTCTCTCTCTCTCTCTCTCTCTCTCTCTTTCTTCTCCTCCTCTCTCCTCCTTCTCTTCTCTCCTCTCTCCTCTCTCTCTCAATCCTCCTCCCTCCCTCCCTCCCTCCCTCCTAACTCCCTCCCTCCCCTCCCCTCCCCTTATTCAATGTGTCTCGTCATTAATCCACACTCACCTCCGTCTCTTTCTCAAGGCATCTCTTGTTATCTAAATGTTACAGGGTTCGGTGTCCCAACCCAAGGGATTAAAGGGATTACAGGGAGGGATTAAGTCGAAGGCTGATGAAGAGGATTCATACCCAAAGAATCATGTCAGTGTCATTCGCCTCTCAGTATTCGTAGTACCGTAGAGACATTCACTTCACCTTCAAACGATGATTTTGTGATTTCCAGTATGAGTGCTGTGTTGATGGTATATCCTTCTACCACAATCCCCTCGATTAAAAATGTAGGGAATCATAATCACACGCATAATCCAGGTAAGATGCACAGGTAGATGTACATTCATGCGTGCGTTGTATGTTTTTCTCTTGTTGTGTGGTGTCTTTTAGAATAAATAGATAGCGAAGGAAAGTGGGATGGGAATGTAAGCATTTAGAAGAGTTACTGGTTAATCGTCAGAGAAGAAAATGGATTGTGGTTCCTTACCTTTGTGTAAAAGAAAACGGAGAGGGATGACTATAGCACATATTATATATTTTATTGCAAACGCAAATGATTACGGGCATTTTTGTGTGTGTGTGTGTGTGTGTGTGTGTGTGTGTGTCTTCGTGTGTGTGTGTGTGTGTGTGTGTGCGTGTGTGCATACATACATACATATATATGTATGTGTATACATATATGTATATATGTATAACATATATATATATATATAATGTGTTGTGTGTGTGTGTGTGTGTGTGTGTGTGTTGTGTGTGTGTGTACATATAAAAGTATAAAAATCATTAACATTATTTTGTGCCTCAACATCTCCGTGAGAGGAAAGAGAGATTACATCAAACGCTGAACACAAATGGACGAGCAATCCATATATGTCTTACCAATTTAGAGAAAGTAGGGAGAAGAGGGAAACAAAGAGTGGCTGTCAAACAGGGAAGAGAGAGAGAGAGAGAGAGAGAGAGAGAGAGAGAGAGAGAGAGAGAGAGAGAGAGAGAGAGAGAGAGAGAGATCGAGAGATCACGAAGAGAGGAACAGAGAAAGTTCATAAGAGAACTAACGAAGAGATGGACAAGAGAAAGAGAAGGCAATCAGAAGACGAACTAGGAATATCAATAATTTACACAAACAGAAAGGCAAAACAAGACGAACAGACAAATAATATAGAACGAAAAAGAAAACAACTCCTAAGAGAGGGCAGACTAAAGAAAATAAAAAAAATAAGAACCATAAACTGAATACCCTGTGACATATACCTGTTCTGCAGCTGAGTTCACCTTTTAATCACAACTTCTGCTGCAAACGTGTTGGATCCAGTTATCTAAGTGGTTTTTTTTTTCGCTAGATTTGCATATTTGTGCGTAAATTTACACGTTTTGACAGGAATCAGTGTAAAAGCTTTGACAGGACTTCATCAACGAATAAAAAAGAAAATCTAATTATTATAGTCATTTATCGGTTTATGATTTATATAATCGATTTTTAATTGATTATATCATATTTATTTATTTAATTTTTATGTTTATATGGTTTACTAATGATTATCAGGTTATGATTTATTATTCGATTTTGATTCGATTTATAATGGATTAATTTATCGTTACTGGGTTTATCGAATTATTATTGATTTATTGATCAATTTTATGTTTATGGTTTATTTCGAATATATTGATTTATTGATCTTTTTATGGTTTATGGTTTAATTCTTGATTATGATGGACGTTTATTTATCGTTATGACTCCATTTAATACTATTTTTAATTAATTTGGTTCGTATTTTTTGACGGATTTTACGCTGATAAACCGGTCGATGATTCGTATGGTCCACCTTTCTTGAACAAACATTAAAAAACGCACTAATTCATTTACAACTAATTAAAGTGTTGTAAGAATTTAATCGGCCGGTTAAGCGTGACCTTTTCGGCTGTTGAAAAACACCGTCTTCACTGAACTGTTGTGTTGGAAAGGCCATCAGTTAGTTTCAAAGTCATATTGTGAGCGAACGCAAATGTGATACTTATATACACCAATATATTCGAACAGTTCTTTGGATGACGGAACTTGGGGCTACGCTTGATTTTTGAACTTATTTGCTGAAATGATAATTTTTTCTTATTGTTTCTTTTTATATTTATTTCCATTTATCATTATTATTATGATCATCATCATCATCATTCATCATTTTTCATTCATTCATTCATTCTCATCCATCATTTATCATCAATCTTCATCATTTCATTTATTAATAATTATTTTAATTATATTATATTAATTATTAACTTTACTATCATTTT
>NW_020872111.1:22500-27500 GCF_003789085.1 Penaeus vannamei | reverse complement strand
ATATATAGCTATATATATATATATATATATATATATATTATACATAATATATAACATATATATATATATTATATATATATATATACATTATCTATAGTATAATATATCTATATATATTATATATATATATATATAACTATATAATATATATATATTATATATATTATATATATATATATATATCATATATATAATGTATACTATATATATATATATATATATCACCCTGTATATATGCGTAATATATATATGTTATGCGGTACGCCTCATTATACATATAAAACATTTTTACCTGTTAACCATAAATGATGGGCAGCTTCTAGGTACACAGGTAAACCTGTAAATGTATGGAAGCGCAATTCCCCGAGCGCACCTGGCCAATGTGCTTGTATTTCAAAGTACAATTTCTTGGCCATGCGGTAGACAGAGACGAGGACCGCAGAGATCGACAGATGACCGAGAGACCGAGAAGAGGAGAGACCGTCCCGAGAGCGATCGAGAGAGAGACGGGAGAGAGACCGACCGCCGAAGAAGAGAGAGCAGATATCCTGTGAAGAAGCAAGGACGAACGAGGTACGCCAGAACCGGTGGGCCCGGGGGATGGAGAGAACAAAGAGGGAGAGAGATAGGGAGACAAGTGGAGAATACAAAAACAGTAAATGTTAACCATTTAGATATACAGGAAATGGAAGACAGGTTCATGTGAATCGTTCACCAGACTTAACTATAAATAAAACATCCCCTTATCAGAGTTCGATTGATAAACACCACCCAAACCACACGTATGAGGTACCCGGTCCTGATCTATGGAGGTGGACGATGGCGAACCACGAGTACTACGGGATTTTTTTTTTTTTTTTTTGAGGGGGGGAGGTTGCAGGATTTTTATCAAAATGAGCCAAAAAAGTGCCGGAGAAGCGATTACGAAGCGAAATATGTCTAACAAATACAGGCTTAAGCGTGGTCTTGATAAAGGATTATAGTGAAATAGCAACAACACAGGATGTTAAATGACGTAGCCGCAAGGTCAAAAGTGAATTTAATTTAATCTCAAAATGTCTAGTCCCGATTTTTTTTTTTTCAGAAATTGTATTGTTTCCTTTTAAAAGGGTTAAACTTTCCAATTAAAATTGTGGATATTTTCTTGAAGTGATTTTGGTTTTAAACGATATTTCAAAAATAGATAAATCCAAAGTTAATCCATCAGATTTAAGACGAAACGAAAAAAAAAATCGAATTTTTTTTTTTTTTTTTCTGAAAAGCTTACAGTAACCTTAAGCAGGTTCATGTTTAATAGTTAACTAGTGCGTTTCCTGTGAACTTTTAAAAGTAACAGCTGATTAGAGTTTTAGTTTTTGAAACGTTTGAAGATATTTAATGGCTTTTAAAACGTCACACTGAAAATCCAGTAAAAGTTTTATAGGGATTTCCGAATTCCGAAAATCTTTAACCTTTCATGAGCAGTGAAAAGTCCCTCAAATATAAAGAACACTTTTGGTTATATATCCACCCTCAATTCCTCCTCATTTTTAAAAACCTCTTCCTCCTCCTCCATCCCTTCGTCAAGTATTCGAGATCCTCCACTGGATCACAGAGGAGATGTTCCTGTACTTTCTAAAAGAGAGAAACAAGGAGAACTCATTTGGCCCACGTCTGTAGAGATAAGCGTCTAAAATGGATAAATCCCTCTTTGTGTGCGTGCTGTGTGTGTTTGCGTTTGTGTGGTGTTGTAGTGTGTGTGTATGTGTATGTGTATGTGTATGTGTGTGTGTCGTGTGTGTGTGTGTGTGGTGTGTGTGTGTGTGTGTGTGTGGTGTGTTTGTGTGCTTTCGTTACTCCACCATACATGTAAGTGTTTTTTTGATAGGCACTACCGAATAAAGGAATCCCCAGTGATAAGGAAATATATGAACATTAATTATATTGTCACGTTTATGATTCGTGTATAGGAGTATGAAAACGAATAACAATTAACTGACACCTTTTATCCAAGTACCTGTGAGCAAACTTTTCATCTTTATTCCAAATGTATGAGCGTACTTTATTTATTTATGTTACTCTCTTTTCCCTTATTCCATATGACAGTGTAGGCTTTATAACTTTACATAAAAGCTAATTTTTGTTCAACTGCATAATTTCAGTTTTATTCAGATTTTTAAAAATTAAATCAAATACATACACGGTTTATTTTTTTTCTCTTCTTTTTTGTTTAGTCAATGTCAATAAATCTTTATTTATGCCAAGCGTGTTCCTCTCTAATCCCTTATCCCATATGATAATGATATAGAAACTATTTTTTTTCACTTTTGCATATATTTCAATTTTAAATTTGTATTTCATTACATCATATACATATACAGTTTCAAATGTTTTTTTTTTCATTAAATCATATACATATACAGTTTCTATTTTTTTCATTAAATCATAAACACAAACAGTGTTTTTTTTCAATAAACCATATACATATAGTTTCTTTTTTCATCAAATATATATATACAGTTTCATTTTTTTCATTGTATCAAATACATTTACAGTTTCAAATGTTATTTTTCTCTCTTTTTTGTTTATTCAATGGAAGCTACATGCATCGCGACGGAGAATGTAAACACCGCATCGGGCAGCTTCAAATGATCCAAGGTCGTGGATCATTTATGCGAGTAACGAGCTGCAGGTCACGGCTATCAATGAGGTCATCAGCTTTTGTTGTAGATAAATAAATAAACAGATAGATAGATACATGTCAGACAGACAGACAGACAAACTGACAAATAGACAGACGTAGATACATACATACAGAGACATATATAGATACACGCATACATACATACATAGACAATCAGTCAGACAGACAGACAGACAGACAGACAGACAGACAGAGATACATACATACATAGACAGACAGACACACATATCCATACATACATACATAGACAGACAGACAGACATAAACAGATAGATTGAAGTGAAGATATCAATTTTCATTCAATCTTTTTTATACATATGTCGGGCTGAATACTGTATAAACAATAAATCATTTCTTAAATCCTATCTCGAACGATTCAATTATTTTAATATTCCTCCCGAAAGAATAGATAATGAAACGTCTCTTCGATATAATCTAAGGTGATTAGATCCTCCTTTCTCAATTTATTCTAAACTTCCTTCCAAATGTTTAAACATCGATTAAATCCTTCAACCCAAATTTAGACGATTAAATCCTGTTCAACTTTTATCCTCCTTTTTCGATCTTATTTAATCCTCCTTCCAGATGTATAAACCCGCGAAATATGTGATGAACCTTATCCAAGTCGATTTAATCCTCTTCGTTATTACTTCCCCTTTCTCTATGTATTTATATCTTCCTTCCAAATGTATAAGCGCGTTAATTACTTCCTCAATCCAATCTAAGACAATTAAATCCTCTTTCGCCATTTCCTACGTTATCCAATCCTCCTTCCAAATTCATAAACGCGCGAAACATTTCCTCAACCTTATCCAAGGCGTCTTAATCCTTTTTGTTATTAATTATTTTTTGTTATTACTCAGTCTTGTCAAATCTTCCTTCTAAATGTATGAACGCGCGATTTATTCAACCCGATCCAAAGCAATCAAATCCTAATCATCTTTACCTCCCCCCTTTCGAATCTCTTCCAACCCTCTTAGATGTATAAACGTGCGATTTTTTTTTCCTCAGTCTTATCCAAGGCGATCTAATCCTCTTTGTCATTAATCCACCTTTTATCAGTCCTATTAGATATTCCTAATTAATTGTATAAACGCGTGAAATTTTTCCTTAACCCAATCTAAAGCAATTCAATCCTCTTCATCATTACCCGCCCTTTCCTAACGTCATCCAACCCTCCTTCTAAATGTACAAACGTGCGAGATCTAATCCTCTTTGTCATTAAGCCACCTTTTCTCAATTCTATTAATTCTTCCTGCCAAATGTGTATCATTAACATGATGTATATTATTGTGTTCATGGATATAAGCTTTATGATGTAAGAAAATCACTTAAAAGTAAGAAATTATTTTTTTTCTGTGCGCATCCCGAGTGTATTTTGTTTTTGAGAGCGTCGTCCCTTCTTGGCGGGAAGAATGGCGCGCGGAAATTGTTTGCCATTTAAAATCAGCATTTGTGCAGTCTACGGTGATACATACAGATATTCATGGTATGTGTTTTATAGATTAGGTTCTAATGTTGTAATTAACAAGTTACTGAAATATGCTTCTGGAATTATTCACAAAATACAAGCCATGTAAAGTGCATCGTGGAGTGTTTGTTGTGTCCTGCTAGAATATTTGTGGGTTCAGATTACAGAGTCAGTGCACAGGGGATGAGATGTGTGAGCTGCACTCATAGAATAAGGATCGAAGTCTGTCAACCATATCAAACCTTCCTACCAAATGTATAAACGCGCTAAATATTTCCTCAACCCTATCCAAAAGCGATTCAATCCTCTTCGTCAATAACCCCGCCTTTTCTCAATCGTATCAAACCTTCCTACCAAATGTATAAACTTGCAAATCCTATCCAAGGCGATTCAATCCTCTTCTCAATTTCCTCAACCTTCCTTTTTAAATGTATAAACTTGCAAAACATTCCCTCAATCCTCTCCCAGGCGATTCAATCCTCTTCTCAATTTCTCAAAACCTTCCTAAATGTATAAATTGCAAAAATTTCAAATTCAATCCTCTTCTCAATATCAAACCTTCCTACCAAATGTATAAACGAAATATTTCCTCAACCCTATCCTTCAATCCTCTTCGTCAATAACTCATCGTATCAACCTTCCTACCAAATGTATAAACGCATATCCTAATCAGGCGATTCAACCCTCTTCCCAATCTCATCAAACCCTCCTACCAAACGCACAACCTCGCAAAATATCTCCTCGACCTTATTCAGGGCGATTTAATCCTCTATTGCTCTCCGTAAATCAAGACGACGGCCGAGGAGCGTGACTATGAGGACATGCAGCTGATCCTCAAGACGTGAC
>NW_020872111.1:12500-17500 GCF_003789085.1 Penaeus vannamei | reverse complement strand
CAACCACTTCCACCACCCCGGCCCATGTTTAGCGTATAATGTAGGACCTCCCATATACACCGGCGTCACTCATGAATGTCAATCCCCCGACAATGTCTTCTAAACAACAAACTCCAACCATCATACTATGTAGACATCACTTCTGACGACTAACATACTAATACATCAATCGTAAATAGCATTATTAATGTGTTTACATATTAACCCATTTTCTTTTCCATAGTGTTTTCATCCTTAACATCAAAATTATGTCGACAATCGGGCTATATTATGTCTCCGATTACCGTACATCCTAATTATTCTTCAAGTGATCTTTTTATCTCTCTTCTGGCTTGCAACATAATTCACAGTATCTATTCGTCTTATTCCTGTATGTCGTATTTGTTTGCATAGATATTCCTCTTTTAGGCATTATTATCATGAAAAGAAAAACACTACTATCATTCTAATTGATAATGATAATAGGCCAAGAATCAAAAACAAAAGTACAGACAAGGAGATCTAAAACACTACTCAATCAAATCACATAGAAATAATAGCAAAATATATGACACCTAATAGATAAGTTTGTATGAAATAGTAATGGTAAAAAAAGATAGAACACGAAGAAATGTGGATTACCTATAAATCAGTTTAACAAAGCGAATAGAACATAGATGATATATGCCATATATAATCGGACAATACTTATAAAGTTGACCATCGCGAATTAAAATCTCCGAATATTGTAAGTAATACCCAACCATCGCATTGAGAAATAGCACATCGCGATTAAACTTAATATTGAAATATAAAACTGATTGATTCAGTAACTATGAAAACCAGTAAATTAAATAAATGCAACTAATGTCGTGATAAAAACAAAATTAAAATGGACAACATATATTCGCACATTTGACGAAATGATCAGTAAAAGATAAAATTAATAACATTACAAGCTAAAGGAAAAAGTAAGTAGACCCGAGAAAGAAGACAGAACTGGACATACGAAGACGAAGTATGAAATAAGAAGAAGATATGATTAAAGAAGAAAAATAAATAGAAAAGAAAAAAGAAAAATAGAAAGAAGAAGAAGAAGGAAGAAAGAAAGGAGAAACAAGAAACAAAATAAACAAGAGAGGAGAGAAGAAGAAGAAGCAGAAAGATAATTATAGTCCAGTCCTGATATTCCACTTTTTCCTGTCGTTTTTTTTTTTTTTTTTTTTTTTTTTTTTTTTTTTTTTTTTTTTATATTACAATCATTGCGTTTTAGTGGTGTTTACTTGAAGGCCACTTGAAATCATACATTTGAAAAAAAATCTCATATTAAACATAACTAGGATTTCTGAAGTGCCAATTAGAGTATACTGTGTAGGTATATATTGCATCTACCTCTCTCTTGACTTATGTTTCTGTATAGCTGGATTTGTGTATATGCATGTCCAAGTGCATGCGTGAATATACGTACCTGGCTGTCTTAGCTTGAAATGCACATTTCTGTTTAGGATATTTTTGTATGGTTATTTGTTTGGTTGTTATCAGGTGTGTACGCATGTGTGTTTCTATGTATGTACAAGTAATGATGGACGAACGAAGACATATTATATATAAATAAATACATTTATTTATCTGTGGATCGTCATATATATATATTATATATATATATTATATATATATATATATATATATATATATAACTATATATACTATCTATATATATGTGTGTGTTGTGTCTTCCGTGTGTGTGTGGTTGTTGTGTGTGTGTTGTTGTGTGTCGTGTGTGGTTGCGTGTGTGCGTGTGTGATGTGTGTGTGTGTGTGTGTGTCTGTGTGTGTGTGTGTGTGTGTTGTATTGTATGTATATATATATAATATATATAATATATATATATATATATATAAATACATACATACATATATTGAATATAAATATAGAATAAACAAATAAATAAATAAATAATATATGTGTGTGGTGTGTGTGTGTGTGTGTGTGTGTACGTGGACGGTTGTATTTATGTAATATTTATATTTGATTGAGGTTGTTTTCCTTTTCACACACACACACCACACACAGACACACACACAACGCACACACAAACACACACACACACACCACACACACACACACACACATATATAGGGCACGGGTCTCTCGTGGGTCACATATCTACCTCCCAATAACCAGCTAATACCCCTTTAATTCACACTGCCCCTTGCCCCCAACTTTATCACAGTATATGTATATTATATATATATATATATATATATATATATATATATATATATATATATATATATATATTATTATTTATACTTATTATCTATTATAATCTATGTCTATATCTATCTATCTATATCTGTCTATCTATCGTCTATCTATCTGTTCTTAATCTATGTCTCTATCTATCTATCTATCTATATGTCTATCTATCTATCTATCTATCTGTTATCTATCTATCTGTCTATCTATCTATCTGTCTATCTATCATCTGTCTATCTATCTATTATCTATCTATCTGTCTATCTATCTATATCTATCTATCTGTCTATATCTATCTGTCTATCTATATATGTCTATCTATCTATATTATCTCTATATGTCTATCTATCTGTCTATCTATCTATCTATCTATCTATCTATCTATCTATCTATCTATCTATCTATATCTATCTATCTATCTATCTATCTATCTATATCTATCTATCTATCTATATCTATCTTATCCTATCTATCTATCTATCTATCTATATCGCGTGTATATGCCACAGTCAGAGAGAGATGCATTCGTATATCCACACGTTTCCCTCGTTTTAGCAAAAGACTTTTCTCTGTACACAATCGTAAGCCATTTTTGCATCCGTCTTCCGCCTGCGTTTGTTCTCCTTTCATCTGCCTTTTTCCTTTCTTTTCTATCCCGTGGATTACCTCCGTCCTTTCTGTCTCTCCTTTTTTTATCACCTTATCCGCCTTTTATCATCCGTTTGGCGGGGAAAGGGAGTTCAAGCTTCTCTAGAATGGATTATCCCAAAATCCGGAATGTCTGTAAAATTACTTGCTCACAAAGAAATCAAGAAATCCAGGATTTTTTTTTTTTTTTTTTTTTAATGGTTTTCTATAAATCTAGAATTCAGAAAAGCAAGGTATATATCCTGGCTTCTGGTTTATGTGTATATTCGATACTAACAATAGACAAAGAGTTTCAAGGACACTATTAAATCAATTGTTCTTTATTTCTAAATAAATTCATTCATAAACGCACTAACAAATCAGATGACAGAACGAAGTTATTAAGGATACATTATCCCCCTGGAGGTAAACGTGTACATGGCCGGGGGTCCTATCATAACATGACAAGCCCTTACAGTTTTTCAAAAGAAGAATGTTAAATAACTTTTATCAATTCATTCATTTTCTTCGTCCTTTATCACCCATCTTTGAGTAGAATGTAAATATACACCATTCTTTATCATCTCTCGTGTGTTAAAATCTCGAAAATAAAGTTTTTTTCGTTTTTGCGTCTTTATGCTTGGATAGTATTTTCCGTGAGAAGTAAAAGGGTTGAATGACAAAACAACCCTTTCTTGGTAGTAAAGGGTAAATTGTGAACTACATCCAACTATGGGGATAAATTGATACAGGAAAAATGAAGGATTAGTGGTTTAAGACATCAGATTTCTTTTTGGCGAAGAATTTCATGTTCTTGTTGAATCCCTTGCCCAAAATTCTAAAGTGTAGAAAATGTCCTAATATCCGATTAATTGAGATTTACCCGAAATCCGTATGTAGCTCAAACTTGAGGATTTCCCCCCCCCCCTTCCCCTCTCCTTGTTCATTCACTTGTCGTGATTAGGAAGCTTAAATATAATAATAATATATCTTTAAATACCACTTTTTTCCTGTTAAACGTTCTGATATTTTTGAAATGCAATGGTACGCATTCGATCTGCTCATCAGCATAAGGCTATTATAGTATCTGTCTCGGTTACGCGTGCACACACACACACACACACACACACACACACACACACACACACACACACACACACACACACACACACACACCACACACACACACACACACACACACACACACACACACACACAACACACACAACACACACACACACACACACACACACACACATATCTACATCTATATTCATATTTACATCTATATTTATGCCTGTATCTATATCTATCAATCTATGTACATATATATACATATAAGCATTTACATATACGTATGATATTTTCTTGTTAAACCTTATCGTCTTTTGTCTCAGCCAATCATATCGTGTTGTGGATGAATATCATTCTAAATTGATTTTATTTCCCTCTTTGGTTCTTGTTCAACCCTTTCTCTCACGTCTTGAAGCCTAAAGTATTTACTTCCCAATTTCTGTCTCCTTGAAGTGAGTTCATAACTAAATTCATTTTTTTTTCCTGCTGATTCATATCTTGCCGTTTGAAATCGTTTTTATTTCTTTTGCAAACTTTAGACTTACGAAACTAGTTGCTCTCCTTTTTCTTATCTTTTATGAAAATCTTTTATACGTGGCTGTAATTTGCTCAGTCTGTTCCACGTTGATGATTAAACTGGCGGGGTTTGGTGTACTTGCGAATGTGAGTGTATGCTTGTCTGTTTGGCAGGATGTAGGATCCTCTCTATCTATATATATCTATATATATATATATATATATATATATATATATATATATATATATATATATATATATGTCTGTACTACACACACATACGTTTATTCATATACATATATACATTTAAACACACATACACAAAACACACACACACACACACACACACACACACACACACACACACACACACACACACACACACACACACACACACACACACACACACACATATATATATATATATATATATATATATATATATATATATATATATATATATATATATATATATATATATATATATATATATATATATATATATATATATATATATATATATATGTATATATATACATATATAT
>NW_020872110.1:222953-226945 GCF_003789085.1 Penaeus vannamei | reverse complement strand
TATTCTCTCGAATGACGCGTATGCATATGTAGATGTAGAGGGAAGGAGGTAGAGTGTGTTTGTGTGTGTGTGTGTGTGTGTGTGTGTGTGTGTGGTGTGTGTGTGTGCATGGATGGATGGATAGCTACACTGGCACCTGCGCAATATATTGAGGTACGGTTGCAACTGACGGAGTGAGAACCCTTAATGAGACAGACGCGCGATTATCTGTCCCACTTGTAAATCCCGTTCCTGGCCTTACGTCACGGCCGGAACACACGCAGGGCATTGTGGCGAAGGTGTACGGAGACGGGCATGAACTCCTCCACTCGGCTATTCGGCGTTCTTTGATGGCCCAGGAACAGCCAAGCGTGTTCTCGGGCGCCTCCGTCGGCACGGTCTGTGTCGTCATGGCAAGCATCAAGTTCTCACTCTACACCGCTCTTCGTTCTTCTCCACTCTGCACTCATTCTTACACTGCACACTCTCCTCGAACATCTTTTCAAATTCCTAACGAAATGCCAACACACACACAACACACACGAGCACCAACACACAGCCACGAACCATCCCACATACCATGACACTCACACAAGCGCCCGTATATAGATTTTTTAAAAATAGGCGAAGATGAGGCAACGTTTTACCATATTATACTTAGCAAAATTTAACAATAGTGCGTTAAGTAGTCGAGGATCGGATATGAGCAAGTAGAGGAGGCCAGTGAGGAAAAGAGAGATGCCAGAGAGAAGCGACGAGGGAGATCAGTCTCTGGTAGCTCAGCTAGTATGACCGAAGAAGCGAAAGAGAGAGTGCAAGGGAGTACATAGAGAAGAGAGCAGAAGCCTTGGAGGATGGAGATATCAGATGAAGAAGCAGAGACGATGAGTATGAGTGGAGTATTGCAGTTGAGCGGATCAGAAGTTGAAGAGAGCACGCAGCATCGGGGAGCGGCCGCGGCGGACTATGGTGCTCGGTCCGAAGCGTCGTTGGTTGTGATGTGAGTAGTGTGATGTGGATAGAGAGTGATGTATGTCTGAGAGAGAGTGCGCGTGTGGTTTTATGTTTGTGTGCCTATGAGGCAGATTTCGCGAAGATAGAACAGACCTGCACAAAGCGACGATAGAAATGAGATGATGACAATAGTGAAGTAACACAGTAAGCGAGAGCACGCACAAAACAGACCGGACGAGCACAACACAAGAAGAACACCAATAGGAGAGACGAACAGATACAGACACAGACAGGACGAACGACACACGAAAGAAGGAGAGAGCACAGAGCACACCAAGACAGCAAGAAACGAACACACGACAAACAGACACAGAGAGCACTGGCTATCACTCACAACCGCCCAAATACAAGATAACCTGAAATAAATCAACTCACAAGAACCAAATCACCAAAAGTTACTCTCATATAAAAGGAAACTTAACAGCGAGAATTGCACGAACAGCTAACGCAACAACAACAAAACACACACAAACGCTGGAGCTAGCAGCACACATAAATAATATGATAAAAAATCCCATATTGCTATATATAATATATATAATTTTATATATCTGAATAAGAATATTATATCACTACAGTGAAGAGTACTATAGTTATATATATAATAATATGATATAGAGATCGGTGGTTTAACAGTTAGTTGTGTGTTGTGTTGGGGTGCTCGTTGTGTGAGATGTGTATGTCTAGATGCGTGTAATTTTTTGACCGTGATGTGCCTGTGTTGTAGAAGTATTATGTCGATCTTTGTATGTAATGTAAACTGCACATTATATAGTCTATGTATGTGTTTTCCAGCTCACAAGTTGATATATTATTAATCGTGGCGAGATAGTCAATGAGTTATAACAATACAATGTTGAAGCGAGCCCATGTTGAAGAGCGGCATATGGAGTTGTACGAAAAGAATATCAATCACAGATATAAAGATATAAATTGTTAACGGAGGAATCAAAATAAAAGACGAAAAAAGAAAAAAGAAGATACGAAAAAAAGGCACACCATTAAAGCCCGCTCGTTTTAATTCATTGCGTTACAAAACCCCCCGAGCAGACCGAAAGGCTACATCCGTTGGTTAAAAGTATATACGAAGAAAAAACTAAATAAAAAGTAGAGAACCTGCGGTGAATTAAAAATTATAGTTGTAGCGGTTGAATAAATGAAAGGTGCATCGAGCGGAAAGACGAAAGGTAACCGATAACGGGGGGGTTGAGGTATTGGGAGGAAGGCGGGAGGGGCTTAGGAGGGGAGGTATGCGTTGTCTGGGACCCACCGGCTAGGTACCACAAAATGCACAATCAGAAATAAAAAAAGTTGGTACATAAACGAATCTCACACATGGGGTTCACGTGGCATTTGCGTCACTTGAAAAAAAGGGGGGGAGAGGAAGGGGTGTTAAGGGGTAGAAGCAAGGGGGGGGTAGAAAGTGATGGGTGAGAGGGGTAGTGAGTGAGCGATGTCGGTGATGGGCAGGAGGGGTGTAATGGGTGTGGGCAGGGGGTGGCTAAGTTGGCATTTGGTCTTTGTGTTAGTTACATGATGTGTAAAATTATTATTTATTATCTTTTAAAATTTTTTATCTTAAATTTCTATTTTGAGTAGAACGACTATAATAACTCAGCGCGAGTGATAATGATCGGAAACTGAAGTAGGCGCAATCTAAGTATTCATAATGGTATGAGGTCGCAGTGGCGAGCGATAAATGACTGGTGATGATGGATGAGATGAGAGCTGGATAATCACATACGATGATAACAAACAACAGTGATAATAATAGTCAGATAAGTAGTAAAGGTGTTAAAATGGTATATTTTCTTGTATGGTAATTAATGATAACGATGATGGATTGAATATTTAATACACAAAACTGAGCAATGCAAATGACAATAAATGTTAAGAAGACAAGTAATAATGTTAAGAGAATAAGTGTATCAACAATATCATTAAATAATAGTGCGAATAGAAGCAACAATAGATAATAGACAATAAATGAAATGCTGTGGCGACGCGTATGTGGGGTCTGCGAAATAATGTGAATCGAAATAATTTCGAAGATTTGGAACCTTTTTAAAAGTACATCCAGTGCATACAAAAGGAACCAATAAACAAAAAGCCTAAAAATAAATAATAAAGAAACAACAGCTTTTTAAAACCCAAGAAAATAAATTCATATTTTCTTTAGTCTCCCGTTCACAGATAAAGAAAACGAGGTGGTGTCTTAGACCACTTCTACTTCACTTCTACTTTTATTTGTTCTGCTTTCTTTGTCTCTCATCTTATTGGTCGGTCTTCTCTTCTCTGGGGTGTCATATGTGAGAAATATAATATAAACAATTGTGTGTGTAAGTTCTAATGGTTTGTTTAGGGAAATTATGAGGGGTGTCAATATGTCCTCATTTCTTCTTGAGTTTACACCTGAATTGAATTATTTCATTCTAAAAAGCTATGCGCAGTAATATGTACATAGCATACACACTACACTTACACACGCACACACACACACACACACACATACACAACACACACACACAAGCACACACACACCACGATCACACCACACACACACACACACACACACTACACACACACACGCCACACACACACACCACCCACCAGACACACACCCACACACACACACACACAAACGGCACACACACATCACACATCACACACAACACACACCACACCACACGCACAACACACATATATATATGATATATATATTATATATATATAGTATATAATATATATATACATATATATATATATATATACTTAGTATTAGTATATTCACTATATAATATATATATATATACATACATATATATATATATCAGTATATATATATATATATATATATATATGATATATGATATGATATATATATACAATTGGAAGATTATCTCCGGGAGCAATCAAAAAGAGAAATGGAATGGGCAGGGCATATATGTAGGAAACAAGAAACGACAAGATGGACAACGACGAGAGAGTTCTATAACAGA
>NW_020872110.1:194251-198007 GCF_003789085.1 Penaeus vannamei | reverse complement strand
AGACACAGAATAACCAACGTTTTAATAACAATTCTGGATATTCATTATTTTTCCCCCCTTCTGATGTTCATCATACAATCTGATTAACATTTTTATTCCTTTTCTGCATTATCATTATACCAATTGGATATCATTATTCCTTTTCTGTTTATCATATATCAATTCTGATTTCATTATTTCCTTTCTGAATTATCATTATACCAATCTGATTATCATTATTTCCTTTCTGATTATCATTATATCATCTGTTATCATTATTTCAATCTGATTATCATTATTTCCTTTTCTGATTATCATTATATCAATCTGATTATCATTATTTCCTTTTCGATTATCATTCATATCATTCAATCTGATTATTCATTATTTCCTTTTCTGATTATCATTATATCAATCTGATTATCATTATTCCTTTCTGATATCATTCATATCAATCTGATTATCTTATTTCCTTTTCGATTATCATTTATATCAATCTGATTATCATTATTTCCTTTTTCTGATTATCATTATATCAATCTTTATCATTATTTCCTTTTCTGATTATCAATTATATCAATCTGATTATCATTATTTCAATCTGATCTCTGCCATTATCTCCAATTTCGTTCCGTAGACACCATTAAAGGGTCTTTTACAAAGGAAGAAATTAGCCTAAACGTTCCTATTTCTATTTATTTATTTAATTTCAATATATCATTATTATCTTTTTTGTTGGGTTTTTTTTCGAAAGAAGATATAATATATACATACATACATACATATATATATATATATATATATATATATATATATATATATATATATATATATATATATATATATATATATATATATATATATATATATATATATATATATATATATATATAATAATATACTATATATATATATATATATATATATATATATATATATATTCATCTTCTCTCGCGGTTGTGAGCTCCGCGATCTCCTGCTCATCTTTGCACATCTCGATAACGTCTTCGGCATTCTTAAGATTCCTCCCTCATTTCCTCAGATATTTAATTCCTTCTTCTACCCCTCCATCCTTCGCCTCTTCCTTCTATTTCTCCCTCTCTCTCTCTTCCTCCCTATACGTCCCTCCTTCGCGCCCTGGAGTCCCCCCATAACAGGTTCCCTTCTTTCGCGTCGCAAAAAAGGGGGCTCTCGTTATCCGAAGTCTGAGTCACTGGTCCGTGCACGACGAATTCCCCGGCCTGGCTCTCCTCCTCCTTGCGACACCTCGGTCTCCTTTTTCCTCTCCTGATTACTTGATTTCTTGCCTCCTTGCTGCCTTCTTCTTATTGTTATTGTTTCTCACTCTCTGTGTCTCTGTCTCTGTCTGTCTATTTCTCTCTTTTTTCTTTCTTCTTTCTTTCTCTTTCTCTTCTCTCTCTCTCTCTCTCTCTCTCTCTCTCTCTCTCTCTCTCTCTCTCTCTCTCTCTCTCTCTCTCTCTCTCTCTCTCTCTCTCTCTCTCTCTCTCTCTCTCTCTCTCTCCCCTCTTTTTTTCTCTTTACTTACCTCTTCTTTTCTCCTTGAATCGATTTGCTTCCTCTGCTCCCTTTTTTTTCATATCGGCCTCTTCCTCTTCGTCCTACTATTCCTTCCTCTTCCTTCTCCTCTCATTCTTCCTCATTTTCTCCAGCTTCTTCTTTTCTTCTTCCTTTTCCTACTCCTCTTCTTCCATCACTATCAACACCCCCTCAATTTTCTTCCTCTTCCACCACCACACTTCCTCCTTCTCCTCATTCTCCTTCTATTCTCCTCCTCATTCTCCTCCCTCCTTCTTCCCCACCACCACCACCATTTCCTCCTCCTCCTCCTCTTCCTCCTCCTCATTCTCCTTCTTCTTCATCTCTTCCATCTTCTGCAGTCCGGTTTCTCCGCGGACTTTCTCGATTTTTGCATAACTGCTCAAGGACAGCATCTTCCATCGTGGCCCTTCACCCCCCCCCCCTCCTCCTCCTCTCCCCCTCTCCATACTTCTCCTTATCACCCCCCTCCCTCAGCCCTGCCCCTCCAACCTCCCTTGACCCCCACCCCGCTTCCCTCTCTCCCCCTGCCCCTCCAAACCTCCCTTGACCCCACCCCCTCCCCCTTCCCACCTCCCTTGACCCCCACCCCCTCCCCCTCCCCCTGCCCCTCCACCTCCCTTCCACCCCACCCCCTCCCCCCCCCCCTGCCTCCAACCTTCCCCTTGACCCCCCGCCGGTCAGAGAGAAATGAGGGACAGAGGTCATCTTCAAGACTGCAGGTATGAGTAATATGGGGCAAGGATGGGAGAAGGAGGGAAGGAGGGGGAAAGGGGGGAAAGGTGGTGGGGGAGGGGGGGAGGGGAAAGGGGAAAGGGAAGGGGAGGAAGGAAAGGAGGAAAGGAGGGGGGAGAGGAGAGGGAAGAGGGAGGAGGGGGAAGGGGGAGAGGAGGAAAGGAGGTGAAGAGGAGAGGGAGAGGAGAAGGGGGGGAGACAAGGAAAGGGGAGAGGAGGAAGAAGAAGAGGAAAGGGGAAAGGGGAAAGAGGAGGTAGGGGGAATATAAAACTGATCCATTATGCGGGGGGTATAGGTGAGGAGAATAAGAATGTTGTGATCCAGTTATCTCACAACGGTAAGGGACAGACCGGGCATCACAGGCATGGAGGGAGGAGAGAGAGAGGAGAGGAGGTTGGAGATCGAGCGCGAAGGGGAGGGGATAGAGGAGAGACGGGGAGAGGAGAGAGGACGCCCGGAGGGGGACGATGAGAGACCGTTGGGCGAATTGATGGACGATGGAGGTTGTGGGAGGTGGAAGCTGAGGTCGTAGAAGGAGCTAGAGCAAGGGAGGAGCGGCGGAAGATGAAATAGGTGGAGGCGGGAGGAGGACAGATGGTGACAGGACAGACGGAGGGATGACGGAGAGGAAGAGATGATAGCAACCGCGGAACCACACAGAAGCGGAGGCAGAGGAGATGGCTGCAAGAGGTGGAGAGGCGGAACACACATGGAAGCGAGGATTGAAGAAGAGAGACAGAGACGAGGGGAGCGAAGAAAAAGCTGAGGGACGAGAGAAACGAGAAGAAGAGAAAGAAGGGGAAAGAGAATAAGAATAAAGAGAGAAGAGAAGAAAGAAAAAAAGGAGAGAGAATGGAGGACAAGGTTAAGATGAACCACATTCCATCTCGCCGAAACTGGGAGACGATGTGAAAATGAATAAACGGCATGCAAATTACACGAAACGAGAGAAAGATGACAAGTTATTCAAGCCCGTGTGCATGTGAAATGATGACCTTGCCGCCTGATGATAAGGCATGGATCTTCAGTCATAAGAACATTCTCATTGCATACCAGTTATTACAATCCATTTGAAACTGGTCAGGGATGTATATTTTTGTCTTTTCTTTTCTATTTATATATTTTTTCCTTATTGAGTTTTCTTCCGTTTCTTATATTCGCTATTATTGTTATTATGTGCATTATCATTGCTGTGAATGTTCATATCAGCATTATTGGTAATGTTATCATTTTATGATGTGTTGTGTTGTTGTCTGAACTGTTATTGGTTTTATTTAAATGACATTGATATTGTTTTATTATTGCTAGTTCTAATTTCTCTTATCGTTATTCTCATTCGCAAATTTCCTCTTGCTCTTTTTTCTTTTCCTTCTCCCTCTCCGTCCTCTCTTCTTCTCTCTCTCTTCTCTCTCTCTCTCTCTCTCTCTCTCTTCTCTCTTACTCTCTCTCCTCTCTCTCTCTCTTCTCTCTCTTCATCTCTCTCT
>NW_020872110.1:181751-186751 GCF_003789085.1 Penaeus vannamei | reverse complement strand
AACCCCCTCCCCTCTTTTCCCTTCCACCCCTCCCTCTTCCCACCCCTCCACCCCTTCCCTCTTCCCCCCCCCCCTCCCTCTTCCCACCCCTCCCTCTTCCCACCCCCTCCCCTCTTCCCCCCCTCCCCTCTACCCCCTCCCCTCTTCCCCCCCCCCCTCCCCCCTTCCCCCCCTCCCTCTTCACCCCCTTTCCCCCACCTCCCCTTTCCACCCCCTCCCCTCTCCCCCCTTTCCTTCCCACCTCTACCCTACTCCCCCCCCCCCTCCCTTACACCTGTCTCTCATCTACATACTTGTCAGAAACACAACCATTACTTCTTTGATTATTAGGTTCGTTCCAACACTCATTTGTCCGGTGTTTGGCGATCGTCACTTGTTTTTAACTCTCCCTTTTGTCGCGGTGAATCTTTTATTTGTATTTTGTATTTTATTTATTATTTTTTTTTTGTATTTCTTATAATCTTGGCCATCGTGGTAAAGAAAGAAAGAAAGAAAGAAAAAAGTCTGATGTATTTCTTATAATCTTGGTCATCGTGGTAAAAAAAAAAAAGAAAAAAAAAATATTTCATATAATCTTGGTCATCGTGGTAAAAAAAAGTTATTGTATTTGTTTTATTTCTTATAATCTTGGTCATCGTGGTAAGAAAAAAAAAATATTTGTTGTATTTCTTATAACTTTGGTCAAGAGAAATTCGTTTTTAAGGAGGGTTTTCGATCATACTTTTTTATTAATTTGTTTGTTTATAGAGGTATCTACGGATTTATCTGTATATCTATCTATCTATAAATCTATATATCTGTCTATCTATTTATCTCTTTATCTACCCGCATAATTATCTATCTATCTATCTGTCAATACATATTATCTATCTTCTCTACCAGTCAACTCTGTAACATTTTCTTTATTACATTTACTCCTTAATTCAACAATTTTTATCCAATCCCAAAAATAAAAATTCTATTAATTACAGAACAAGCAAACAATCCACCTATAACCACCTTGTTATTGTTATCATTAATTTTTTCCATCTTTTTCCTTTAATAACATTTACTCCTCAATTCAACAACATTTCATCCAATCCTAAAAAAAATTAATTCTATTAATTACCGAACAAGCAAACAATCCACCCATAACGCCCTCGTTGTTGTTATCATTTTCATTGTTATTGTTATTGTTATTGTAATCTTTTCCATATTCTTTCATCTTTTTTTCCCACAAGAATGATTCAGTTCCAACAATGACATTTCCCGGCGTCTAGAGTGACCATCCCGGTGTAATGGAGATTCGAGGCTCACTTCTTTTGGTCGCGTTGAAATTCCTGGCGTTTCTGGTGGGATTTTATTTACGTGTTTGTTTGTCTTTGTCTTTTTGTCTTTAAATTTTGGTTTGTTGTGTCTGCGGTTGTCTTCTTTTGTTTATTTTTATGTCTATTGGGTTAGGGTAGGTTTTGTTTTGTTTGTGTGAATGCATTTGATTATGTTAATGATTCTTTTTATATCTAGCTATGTGTAAGATAATCTGTTTTGTATGTCTACTTATGTTGAAAATTTACCAGATTAATTAATCTGACATGACTCACTTACTCTCTCTTCTTCTCTCTCTCTTCTCTTCTTCCTTCGTTCCTTCCTTCAGTTCGTTCTCATTCTCTCTCTTTCTTCCTGTTATGCACAGAAACGCACGCGCACACACACCACAACAACACACACACACACACACACACACACACACACACACACACACACACACACACACACACACACACACACACACACACACACACACACAAAACACACACACACACAAACACACAATCAACCGTACACTATACCTCCAAATTACTTAAATAAACACACCAATCCTCTAACATGAAATGATATATAAAAAAAAAAAAAAAAATCACGAACTCACGAACTCATCATCACCAAAATATGTACAATGTGGGTCAAGTTTTTTAAGACAAACTTTTTTTTTCTTTTTCTTTTTTTCTCTCTTATTCTCTTCTTTTTTTTCTTTTTTTCAAGGATGAGAGGAAGAAATACACAACGTCTTAGCCACGACGGTTTCGTACAAAAGGCCCTCACAACAGAAAAATGGTCGTTGATTTTTATGGCAGGTTGTAAATGCCGGCAAATGTGCGATTAATATAAAAATCATTTTTCGGTTTATCGATTCTTCTCCGGAGGGTCTGGTAACAATTGGTAAGAATTACTCAGTGAAATTGGGAAGATAAAAGACAAGAAATGTGAAATCGTGGGGTGTATTTCTATGTGTGTTTATCAGTTGGTATATCTTCATCTCTTTCTTTCTTTGTCTTAATTTCTGTCTGTATGTCTCTCTCTCTCTCTCTTTCCCTCCCTCGCACACTCGATCTCTATATGTATATATGTATATATGTATATACATAATACATTACATAATATATATATTATATATATATATATATATATATATATATATATATATATAATATATATATATATATATATATATATATATATTGAGAGAGAGAGAACACACAGACAGACAGAAGAAGGGGGACTCATCCGCAGAGAAGGAATGAGAAACACAAACATATTAAGACAAAAAAAAAATAAAAATAAAAAAAAAAAAAATAATAAAATAAAATAAAAAGATAAAATCAAAAAATATAAGATAAATAAGTAAATAAATAGACTGAAAGAAAAAAGCGCTTTGACGGGGGACAGACTCATCACCGTCCATAGGCGCTGCCCTTGCCAGCCTCAGTCACAGCGCCAAAAGGGACGATAATAATTGAAGCAAAAAATCGCTTGCATCATCTCAGTCCAACTCGAGGTCAGGGGTCCGTCGGGTTGAGGGGGTTATCAGCTAGTCTTTAAATCATGTGTAAAATGTCGACCTCATGTTGTGTATCATCTTGTGAAATAAATCCCGTTTTTTTTTTTTCTCTCTCTCTCTTTATTTTTCTGTCTCTTTCTTCTGTGGAGTACGTTTTTTCTCTCTCTCTCTCCTTCTTTCTCTTTCTCTCTCTCTCTCTCTCTCTCTCTCTCTCTCTTCTCTCTCCTTTCTTCTCTCTCTCTCTCTCTCTCTCTCTCTCTCTCTCTCTCCCTCTCTCTCTCTCTCTCTCTCTCTTTTTTTCTTTCTTTTTTTTCAGAAAACGGAGGTCAAGGAAGTGAAAAGAAAACGTGTTCATCTTCTCCATTTCTCTCGTTCTGGTTTTAATTTCTTTTGATTTAAATTATTATTCCTTTTTTTTCATAAGTTTGTGGATGATCTTTCGTGGCATGGGGGGGGGGTGTAAGAGGTCACGTGACACAGATTTCGCGCGATCATTACTCACGTTACAAGGTCATTCGCCGCTTCAAATGTAATAATATGTTTTCAATTATTGTTTGATTTCCAAAATACAAATACACACATGAAGAGTCATCTGTACATCCGTATACATTCACACGCATCCACACGCACTTACAGACACACACACACACAAAATACGTGCACAAAAACTCACAAACACACACACGAAAAACACACAACACACACAAACAAACAACACACACACACACACACAACAACAACAACACAACACACACACAAACAACACACACACAAACAACACACACAAAACAAACCAAACACAAACACAAAACCACACACACACACACACAAAAAACAACAAATCACAACAAACAAACACATATACAACACAAACAAAAACAAACCTACAAACAAACACAACACACGAAGACACATTCCGACCCTTAAAATATCCCCCCAAATACATCAACGACAGCTAATGATTAGAATTCGTCTTAAGTGATGTCGAGGGTGTTGGCAGCGGCGATGTCAGGAAGGTGGCAGACAAAAATTAAGGCTGGAAGAGTAAAGAGGAAGAGAGGAGGAGGAGGAGGAGGATGGAGGGAAGGAGGGAGGGGGTGGGGAGATTTCAAGGAGGAGGAGGAGGAGGAGGGAGGGGAAGGGGGAAGGAAGAGGAGGAAGAGGGGGAGGGAGGGGTAGATTAAGAGGAGGAAGAAGGAGGAGGGAGGGAAGGAGGGGGGAGGAAGGAGGAGGAGAGAAGGAGGGTTAGGAGAAGGGGGAGGGAGGAGGAGGGAGGAAGGGGGAGGGGTATAGTCAAGAGGAGGAAGAAGGAGGATTAGGGGGAGGATTTCAAGAAGAGGAAGAAGGGAGATTAAGAGGAGGAAGGGGGAGGAGGAGTGTAAGGGGGAAATTCAAGAGGAAGAAGAAGAAGAGGATTGGGAATGGGGAAGAGGAGGAGGAGGGGAGAGGTAGATACAAGAGGGAGGAAGAGATGGGAAATGGGAAGGGTGGGGGTGTAGGGGGGGGGGGGGAGACGAGCGTTAATGGTAGTTTCGAAAATGTTTATAATTACGATCTGTTGCGTTGCCGTCGCCTCCCTCTCCCGTCTCCTATATCTTCGGGTGTTTTTTCACTCTCTCTCTCTCTCTCTCTCTCTCTCTCTCTCTCTCTCTCTCTCTCTCTCTCTCTCTCTCTCTCTCTCTCTCTCTCTCTCTCTCTCTCTCTCTCTCTCTCTCTCTCTCTCTCTCTCTCTCTCTCATCTCACTTCTTCTTCTCTTCTCTCTCTCTCTCTCTCTTCCTCTCTCTCTCTCTCTCTCTCTCTCTCTCTCTCTCTCTCTCTCCTCTCTCTCTTCCTTTTCTCTCTATCTTTCTCTTCTCTTCTCTTCTCTCTCTCTCTCTCTCTCTCTCTCTTCTCTCTCTCTCTCTCTTTCTCTCTCTCTCTCTCTCTCTCTCTCTCTATCTATCTTATCTATCTATCTATCTATCTTTTCTTTCTATCTATCTGTCTCTTCTCTTCTCATCTATCTCTAATCTAATCTATCTCTTATCTATCTATCTATCCATCTATCTTCTCTGTTTTGGAGATGTGGGAGGGGGAAGGAGGTAAAGTAGTGAAGGGAAGGAGGGAAAGGAGAGGTAGGGAGGGGGAGGGGGAGGGGGAATGGGAAAGGTAAGGGAAGGAGGAAGAGGGGATGGGAAGGAA
>NW_020872110.1:174251-176751 GCF_003789085.1 Penaeus vannamei | reverse complement strand
AAAAAGCCACTCGGTCACCGAAGAGTAATTGGGGAGGAGGGAGGGAGAGGAAGAGGATCTGGGGAAGGAGGGAGGGGGGGGGGGAGGAGGAGGTGGTTGAGGTTAATGGCGTTAAAGGCAGATCATAAGATTAATTGAAGAGAGAAATGGAGAGATGGAAGAGGAAAAAAGAACAGGAAAAAAAGAAAAAGAAAAGCTAGATAAGAAGCAAGGACAAAAAAATCTACAACATAGCTAAAACGATTTAAGAGAGAGCAGAAAAAAGTAAAAATACAGTACAATAATAACAACAGAATCAAGGGAATGACAAGAAAAAACAAAACATAAAAAAACAGAAACAAAAAGAAGAACGAAACAAAATGCAAAAACAAAAAAAAAAAAAAAAACGAAAAGAAGACAAAAGGACACGAACAAGACATAGAAGAAAATGACAAAGAAGAATAAGGAAGACGAAGAAGAGGACGGCGTGACCGGATTATTACCTTTGGCAAAACCGTGATGTGCGTTGGCCGGCCGTGGTCACTACCCACGGGGTCGCCCGAGAAGGAGAGGGGGGTGGGGGAGAGGGAAGAGGAAGGAGAGAGGAGGGGAGGGAGGGAGAGGGGGAAGTAGGGGAGAGGAAGAGGTAGGAAAATATATATATATATATATATATATATATATATATATATATAGAGAGAGAGAGAGAGAGAGAGAGAGAGAGAGAGAGAGAGAGAGAGAGAGAGAGAGAGAGAGAGAGAGAGAGAGAGAGAGAGAGAGAGAGAAGAAATAGAAGAGAGAGAAAGAAAAAAATTATAGAGAGAAAGACAGATAAATAAAAGAGATAGAGCAAGAGAAGAAAGAGAAGAGATAAATCGCGAGGAGAGAGAGAGAGAGAGAGAGAGAAGGAGATGGACAGATAATAACCGTGTGAGACTGTGGTGGTGATGGTCGGGGAGAGAAAGAGTTAAGAGTGGGGAGAACTTGACCGTCCCGGCTTATGGTGATGATGGGGTTGGCCTTTGATGGTGATGATAGTGCTGTCATTCAACACCACGGATGTCAACTTTGGCCTGGGAGAAGGAGGGCCCCGTTGGCTGAGATTGAAGGTGTGGGGGAGAATATTTTTATTTTTATTTATTTATTTTTTTTTTTCTATCTCTTCTCTATTTGCCTTCTACGTGTTTCTCATCCTATTTTTTTCTCGTTTCTCATTCTCTTTCTCTTTTTTTTCTCTTTCTCTTTCTCTTCTCGTTCTCTCTGTTTGCCTCTCTCTCTCTTCTCTCTCTCTCTCTCTCTTCTCTCTCTCTCTCTCTCTTCTCTCTCTCTCTCTCTCTCTCTCTCTCTCTCTCTCTCTCCCTCTCCCTCCCCTCTCCCCCTCTCCCTCCCTCCCTCCCTCCCCCCTCCCTCCCCCTCCCTCCCTCCTCCCCCCTCTCCCTCACCCTCCTTCCTCCCCTCTCCCCCTCCTTCTCCCTCCCCCTGAAAAAGATTTAAAAATTTTACAGTTATTTCGGACAAGGACTCATTTTTATCCGGTTATGGGAAATAGGATGCGAATGGCACTGGGAGCGATAGTGCCACTGCTTTGTGCCAGTCACGTTCCAGCGATGAGGTAGACGGGGACAGGGGGGGAGGGGGGAGGGGGAGGCAGTGCCAGTCATAACTGATGTGTCTTTAACTAACAGTATCAAGGACCCATTGAGTGTGTGTGTGTGGGGGGGGGGAGACTCAGTTAGTGGGTAAACTAAGGGGAATAAAGCTTAAAGATCAAGAAATGTATACTTATCTTTTGTCAATTGATCAACGTTTGTCAATACAATATTAAAATGATAATGGTAATAGTGATGTATAATAGTAATAGTAATATTGTAATAGTAATGCTAATAATAGTAATGATAATAATAATAATGATAATAACAATGATGTCGATGATAATTACTATTGTTATTATCAATATCATTATAGATGAATAATTAAACAGAATATTCTATAAAATCAAATTGCCCAAGTCTATGAACATATCAAATTCATAAACAAAGAGAGAGAGAAACAAACAACACAAAACCTTTTCTCAAATGATCCAAGTCTAAAAAAAAAGACATTAAAAAAGAGATAATAATACCAATCGCATAAAAGTAAATTCAGGAATCAATAAAGCAAATTTAATCGCCCACGAAGCACGCCTACGTCACCTTGCAACCCCTCGCACTGGCAACACTTCCCTCGTGCAACAACTCACCAAGAACAACACGTTAAAAGATGGCAAGTTGTAGCAATCATCGTCCGTGTGTTTGTGCCTGTCTGTCTGACTTCCGAAGAGCGGGATGCGAGCGACGACAGCGCATGAGAGAGATGAGTGTTATTATTTCAATCATTCCCTTCATGTTCGAGCGATAGAACGGCAACTTCCCTTTCTGCAACGCATCTGCAACGGCCACGGGGGTGACTCAGGGGTGTTGCGTCCGACCTTCCGCGGAGCCCTCGTCTGGTGGGAGAGGAAGCACACCTGGCGACGCGTCTT
>NW_020872110.1:160430-161673 GCF_003789085.1 Penaeus vannamei | reverse complement strand
CCACAGACGATCATCGGAATAAAGATGATAAGGATAAGGATAATAAACGATAAATAAACGATTAACAAACGACCCTAACCTTAACCATTCGACTCTGAAAACGGGATAAAAAAAATGGAGGAAACTTGTGCACAGACGATCATCGGAATAAAGATGATAAGGATAAACGATAATAACGGAATAAAGATGATAAGATAAAACGATAAAAACAATAATAATCATCATCAGAATAAAGATGATAAGTATAATAACGATAATAAACAATAATAAATCATCAGAATAAAGATGATAAGGATAATAACGATAAATAAACGATAACAAACGACCCTAACACTTAACTTCGACTTTGAAAACGGGAATAAAAAATGGAGGCAAAACTTCTGCACAGACGATCATCGGAATAAAGATGATAAGGATAATAAAGATAATAAACGATAAACAAAACGATAAAACAACGACCCTAAACCATAACCATTCGACTCTGAAAACGGGAATAAAAAAATGGAGGCACAAACTTCTGCCACAGACGATCATCGGAATAAAGATGATAAGGATAATAAAGATAATAAACGATAAATAAACGATAAACAAACGACCCTAAACCTTAACCATTCGACTCTGAAAACGGGAATAAAAAAATGGAGGCAAAACTTGTGCCACAGACGATCATCAGAATAAAGATGAATAAGGATAATAACGATAATAAACGATAATATCATCATCAGATAAAGAATAAATGATAACGTCAATAACGATAATAAACATAATCATCATCAGAATAAAGATGATAAGGATAATAAAGATAATAAACAATAATAAATCATCAGAATAAAGATGCTAAGGATAATAAACGATAAACAAACGATAAACAAACGACCCTAAACCTTAACCATTCGACTCTGAAAACGGGAATAAAAAAATGGAGGCAAAACTTGTGCCACAGACGATCATCGGAATAAAGATGATAAGGATAATAAAGATAATAAACGATAAACAAACGATAAACAAACGACCCTAAACCTTAACCATTCGACTCTGAAAACGGGAAAAAAAAAGGGAGGCAAAACTTGTGCAAGATCATCAGAATAAAGATGATAAGGATAATAACGATAATAAACAATAATAATCATCATCAGAATAAAGATGATAAGGATAATAAAGATAATAAACATATAATAATCATCAAAATAAGATGATAAGGATAATAAACGATAAATAAACGAAACAACGACCCTAAACCTTC
>NW_020872110.1:147930-155430 GCF_003789085.1 Penaeus vannamei | reverse complement strand
ATAAAGAGGAAAAAAGGGTAAAAACAGAGGTATATTTCGGAAGACGAAGAGACGGAGAAGAAGCCGAGGATTAAAAGAGAAAGAAAAAGTAAGGAGGAAGAGAGAGAGAGGAAGATAGGGATATAATTTAGACAAATTAGAGAAGATCGAAAAGAAGGAGGATTAGAAGTTGGAGAAGATGGATAGAAAGAAAAATAGAAGAGGAGAAGGAAGTAGAGAAGTGATAAAGAAACTTAAAAAAAAGAGAGAGAAAAAAGTAGGAGATACAAGAGAGAGAGAAAAAAATAGAGAAAAGGAAGAGGAGAGGAGAGGAAACCGAGTCAGAAGAGGAAGCGATAACGAAAATAGAGGAAAAAAGGAAGCTATTAGAAAACGTAACCAAAATATACGTCACAGCAACACCCAAGGACGAAGAGAAGAAGAGAGAAAGCGAGAGAGAGAGAGAAAGAAGACGGAGACCCGCGCTGCTGGTGTGAGGGAGAGGAAAGCTGGTGTCAAAGCTGGTTTCGAAGCTGGTGTTGTCAGGGGAAACTGGGAGCAATTCCTTGGCCACAGCTGCAGGTCTTGGGAAATTGATTGGCACAGAACGAGGGAAAGAAAACGAGGATGGAAGTTATTAACCTAGAGGAGAGAAAGAGAGGGGGGGAAGGAGGAGGAAGTGAAGGGGAGGGGAGGGCGGAGGGGAGATGGAAGTGAGGAGGGGAGGAGGGACAGGAGGGGGAGGGGGAGGAGGAGGAGGGAACAGGAGGAGACAAGGAAGGAGCAGGAGGAGGGGGGGACAGAGGGGGAGGAGGGGAGGAGGAGGAGGAGGGACAAGAGCCAGGAGGCAGAGGAGAAGGAGGAGGGACAGAGGAAGGGGAGGCGGAGAGGCAAGAAGAGGACGGGGAGGCGGAGGGAGGAAGGAGGAGGAAGCGAAGGGGGAGGTGGACAGAGCGGAGGAGGAGAAGGGGAGGGAGGGGAGCGGAGGAGAGGAGGAAGAGTGTGAGCGGAAGAGGGAGAAGGAAGAAGGAGGAGTTGAAGGCGGAGGGGGAGGAGAAGGAGGAAGAATAGGAGGAACAGGGTAGAAGCGCGCAGAGACGGGAGACGGAAGAGAAAGAGAAAAAGGAGGAGGTGAAGGCGGAGGTATAGGAGGATGGAGGAGGAAGAGGGAGAAGCGGAGGAGGGAGAGACGGAAGAAGAAGATAAGAGAAGAGAGGTGAAGGTGGAGACGGAGGAGGGGGAGGAGGAGGAGAAAGAGGGGAAGCGGAGGCGATGATATTTTAATCATCATCATTTTCTCATCACCCTTGCTCCTACCTAATCATCATTTTCATCATCACCTTCCATAAACTTTACCCTCGGCTACCATACCATTACCATAACGCGCCCATTCTCACCACACGAAAGAGACACCAGGCACAAATCTTTTTCCATTTTTCTTTCTTAAGACTCTTTCTCTCTCCTTGTGTTGCCAGACCCCTCCCCCCTTTCCCCCTCCCTTTCCTCCTCAGCTTCCAGGTACCCCCTCACCACCCCCTCTGGTGATTTCCCCTCCCCCCCTCAACTCAACCTCTAGCACCCCCCCCTCCCCCCCCCCCCTCTTCTCCTCTTCCTGAACTCCCTCTCACTCTTCCCTCTGATGACACCCCACCCGCCCTATACTCTCACCGTTCAGATACCCACCCTCCCCTCTCTCTCTCTTTTCTAATCGTTACTTCCTCTATAGCGTGCCGATACCTCCCGCCCACTACCTCCCGATTTGCCCCCCCCATTAAAAAAAAATG
Source organism: Penaeus vannamei (assembly GCF_003789085.1). Lineage (NCBI taxonomy): Eukaryota > Metazoa > Arthropoda > Malacostraca > Decapoda > Penaeidae > Penaeus > Penaeus vannamei. The sequence goes on along the minus strand of NW_020872110.1, from coordinate 153,667 downwards.
TAGCCAAAAAATAATGATCTCCGTGTCTAGGCATCGTGGCCCGTCCCATGATAAAAACTGGGATATGGAAATGCTAAAATACCGGACAAATGAGCCTCCCTCCTTGCCCCGCCAAAATATACCAGCTATGAGAACTGACAAAACTAAAAAAAAACGAAAAGAAATAGAAGCCTCCCCCTCTCCCCCCCCCCACCACCCCCCAAAGAAGCCCCACAAAATAAGGAAAATGAAGCCTCTCCCTTCCCCCTCCCCCCTCCAAAAAATTCCCCCCCCCAAAAAAAAAATAAATGAAGCCAAAAAAAATAAGGAAAATGAAGCCACAGACATACTCTATTTTCTCGAAGCCTCCAAGCCGATGACGAGCGAACTTCCGTGCCCAAGCCTAGCAAATAATTATGACTAAAGCCGCCAGGGTATGAGAAAAAAAAAAGAAAGAAACAAAAAAGAAAAAACAGAAAAAAAATAGAAAAATACAATTGCAACTTAAACGAGGGAGAGAAATGAGAGAGATTATGCTTTTTTTTTTTTTTTTTTTTTTTTTTTTTTTTTTTTTTTTTTTTTTTGTATGGATGTTGTTTTTTTTATGATGATGATAGCAATGATGATAATGAAGATAGATAGACATAAATAATGAGTTTATCCTTATGAATATTTCTCATATAAATATCCGAATGATATTATAATCTTATAAATATTTCCTTTGTAAGAAAAACAGTGATTAAAAATAACATTAATTGATGTGGTTTATTATCAGAATGTAATAATAGTAGTAGTGATAGCTGTATAAATGATAAGAATTTCATCATAATAATTAGAAAATGATATGAATGCATAACATGATAATGATGAGAATGATAATGACAAAAAATAATCGTAATGATGAGAATGATAATGATGAAAATAATTACAATGATAAAAAGCATAATGATAGGAATAATCAGGATTGATAAGGATAAAAATAATTATAATCATAAAGCTTATGAGAAAAATAAACATAATAATAAGAATGAAAATAATAGGAATCCACGAAATAAAGAATTAAAGATAATGGTGAAAATAATGAAAATAATATTAACAAAAACAATATGAACGATAACAATAGAAATAATTCACAACGATAAAATAACGATAAAGATATGTCTCTGATAACGATAACAGCTGACTTTCCTCTTCCTGTCATGTCATTTTCCTCTTCCTTCCTCACACAGAGTCGGCGTTTTCCTTCGTCCACTTACCACTTACAACTTACCACTTACTGCTTATCGCTCGTCAGCTTACTGCTTACCACTTACCGCGAACTACTTACTACTTACCGCTCAACACTTACTGTTTGCCATGTACCACTTACCACTTACTGTTTACCACTTACCGCATACCACTTTGCACATACTTCTTACCGCTCGTAACTTACCACTTACTACTTTTCGCTTGGCACTTACCGCGTACCACTTAACGCGTACCAATTTCCATACAGGTACCACCACTTACCACTTAACGCGTACCACTTTCCACTTACGGCTTAACGCGTACCACTTTAACCACGCTTACCACTTACACCGACGTACCACCTTAACTTCTTACCACTTTCCACTTAACGCGTACCACTTTCCACTTTCCACTTACCGCGTACCTCTTGCCACTTACGGCTTACCTCGTACCACTTTCCGATCGCATGGAGAGTACCCAATACCTCTCCTCGTCTCGTGTTTCGCTGAAATAAGATTACAATTTCCGCGCGTCAAAGAAAAGCTTTCTGAACCTGGTTCTCTTGTCGCTCTCTATCTACCCATCTATCTATTTCTCTGTCTATCGGTCTATCTCTATATCTTTCGTTCGGTCTCTCTCTGTCTCTTTCTTCTCTTTCTTTCTTTTTTCTCGGTCTCCGTTTCTCTTCTGTCTTCTCCTTCTCTTCGGTCTCTTTTTTCTCTTTTCTCTCTCTCTGCCCTTCTCTCTCTCGCTCTCTCTCTCTCTATCTATCTATCTATCTCTCTCTCTCTCTCTCTCTCTCTCTCTCTCTCTCTCTCTATCTATCTATCTATCTATCTATCTCTCACTCTCTCTCTCACTCACTCACTCCACAATCACTTACTCACTCACTCATTTACTCTTTATCTATCTATCTATTATCTGTCTTCTCTATCTATCTATTTTTGCTCTTTCTCCTCTTGTTCTCTCTTTCTCTCCCTCTTGTTCTCTCTTTCTCTCTCTTGTTCTCTCTTTCTCTCCTCTCTTTGTCTCTTCCTCTCTTCTCTTCTCTCTTTCTCTCCCTCTTGTTCTCTCTTTGTCTCCTCTTGTTCTCTCTTCTCTCCCCTCTTGTTCTCTCTTTTGTCTCCCTCTTGTTCTCATCCCTCTCTTTCTCTCTCCCTCTTTTTCTCTCTTTCTCTCCCTCTTGTTTCTCTCTTTCTCTCCCTCTTGTTCTCTTCTTTCTCTCCTCTTGTTCTCTCTTTCTCTCCCTCTTGTTCTCCTCTTCTCTCCCTCTTGTTCTCTTTTCTCTCCCTCTTGTTCTCTCTTTTCTCCCTTTCTCTCTTTCTCTCCCTCTTGTTCTCTCTTTCTCTCCCTCTTGTTCTCTCTTTCTCTCCCTCTTGTTCTCTCTTTCTCTCCCTCTTGTTCTCTGTTTCTCTCTTTTCCTCTTTCTCTCCCTTTGTTTCTCTTTCTCTCTCTTGTTCTCTCTCTCTCCCTCTTGTTCTCTCTTCTCTCTTCTCTCTTGTTCTCTCTTTCTCTCCCTCTTGTTCTCTCTTTCTCTCCCTCTTGTTCTCTCTTTCTCTCCCTCTTTCTCTGCGAACCTGCAAGTGCCCCCGTGTGCGTGCCAAGAATACAAGGGCATTACGTGTCCTGGTAAAGGATCCAAGCCGACATGCAGCCATTGAGGAGGATCAGATAAAACTCCTGGCAGGAAATCCGGTACTCATTTGTTTCTGAAAGTTTCGAAATAATGGCCGATATATCTGGTGGCGCGGGGGCAGTAATGGCCAGTGTGTGATTGCTGCGGCGTCCGTCAGCTTCTTCCTCGAGAGGGGGGAGCTGGGCTGCCGGAACAAGCAGTGACGTGGTGGCAGTATTGTTCGTGTTTGGTTTATGGGGCGAGGGCGGTGTCGTGAGGGGAGGGGGGGGGGGGAGGGCGGGGGAGGGCGGGCCAGCTGGACCTCTTCTGTGAAGCCGCTGGGGGGGGGGGCGGGAGGGATCTGCTGCCCGTTCGTGGGGTCTCTCGATCGGGGCGCCCTGTGGTGTGTTCGTAAAGGGTCTGATCTCTCCGCTCTGTCTCCTCACTCGTTTCTGTCTCTTTGTCTCTTTCCTTTTCTCGTTTCTCTCTCTTTCTCTGCCTCCCTCTATCTTCTTTGGTTCTTTCTCTCTCCTCTCTCTCTCTCTCTCTCTCTCTCTCTCCTCTCGTCTCTCTCTCCATCTCTCTCTCTCTCTCTTCTCTCTCTCCTCATTCTCTCTCTCTCTCTCTCTCTCTCTCTCTCTCTCTCCCTCCCTCCCTCCTCCCTCCTCACTCCTTCCTCCCTCCTCTCCCTCCTCACTCCTCCCTCCTCCCTCCCGCCCTCATCTCTCTCTCTCTCTCTCTCTCTCTCTCTCTCTCTCTCTTCTCTCTCTCTCTCTCTCTCTCTTCTCTCTCTCTCTCTCTCTCCTCTCTCTCTCTCTCTCTCTCTCTCTCCTCCCTCTCCCTCTCCCTCTCTCTCTCTCTCATCTCTCTCTCTCTCTCTCTCTCTCTCTCTCTCTCTCTCTCTCTCTCTTCTCTCTCATTCATATATTCTTTTAAAAATCCATCGTATTGATCTCCCTGCCTCTTCTCCCTCTCTCTTGGCCGTTCGACCTCCCACTCCCCATTTTCCCCAGTTCTGATGACCTAATTTATCTTGGTTAATTTAGGTCAGGAGGCCCCAAATTTCGCCAAATTACCGTTGCAAATTTTGCCCATAAATAAAAAAAAAAATAAAAAAATTGCCTACGTCAACCGAGAGGAATTAATATAGACCTCGCGAGCACGCAGGGAATAAAAAGCATAATTGTGGGCGGGTTTCCTTGTCCCGTTAAATCCTAATTTGATTTGCTCCTTCTCTCTCTCTCTCTCTCTCCCCTCTTTCTCTCTCTTCTATCTGTCTGTCTGGTCTGTCTCTTTCTCTGTTCTCTGTCTCCTCTCTCTCTTCTTCTCTCTTTCTCTTCTCTTTTCTCTCATCTCATCCCCCCTCTCTCTTTCTCTCTTACACATTGTCTCTCTTCTCTCTCTCTCTCTCCCTCTCTCTTTCTCTCTCTTATCTCTCTGTCTGTCATCTGGTCTCTGTCTCTGTCTCTGTTCTCTCTCACTTCTCTCTCTCTCTCTCCTTCTCTCTCTCTATCTCTCTGTCTGTCCTGGCTGTCTCTGTCTCTGTCTCTGTCTCTGTCTCTGTCTCTCTCCTCACTCTCTCTCTCTTTCTCTCTCTCTGTCTCTCTCTTCTTCTCTCTCTCTCTGCTTCTCTCTTCTCTCGTCTTCTTCTCTCTATCTCTCTCTCTCTCCTCTCTCTCTTCCCTCTCCTCTCTTCTCTCTCTCTCTCTCCTCTCTCTCTCCTCTCTCTCTCTCTCTCTCTCTCTCTCTCTCTCTCTCTCTCTCATATTTTGCTTGCATAATATACATTACTGTCAGTTTTTTCCTGTTGTTCTTTTTTTTTTTGAGGCATTATATTGTTTTCGTTATTTTTTTTTATAATTATCTCTCTCTCTTCTTCTCTCTCCTGTTCGTTTCTTCCTTCCCCTTTTGTTATTCCGGTGCGTTGAATTCCTCCTCCCCTTCTTCCCATTAGACCCTCCCTCTCCCTCCCTCCACCCTCCCCTTTCCCACCTCCTCTCCCTTCCCACCCTCCTCCTCCCTTCACCTTCCTCCTCCCTTCCCACCCTCCTTCCCTCTTCCCCTCCCTTCCCTCTTCCCCTTCCCTCCCTCCCTTCCTCCACTCCTTCCCCTCCCTCCTTCCCTCCCTCTCCACCTCTCTCACTCCCTCTCCCTTCCTTCCTTTTCCCTCCNTCTCTCTCTCTCTCATCTCTCTCTCTCTCTCTCTCTCTTCTCTCTTCTCTCTCTCTCTCTCTCTCTCTCTCTCTCTCTCTCTTCTCTCTCTCTCTCTCTCTCTCTCTACTTTCTTTCTTCTTGTCTCTTTTCTCTCTCTTCTTCTTTTTCTCTCATCCTCATCTTCTCTCTCTCTCTTCTCTTCTCTCTCTCTCTCTCTCTCTCTCTCTCCTCACTCTCTCTTCTCTCTCTCTTCTCTCTATCTCTCTCTCCTCTCTGTGTGTGGGCAAATATTGTGTGAACACCGTTCGATGAACAGTACATTTGTTATTTGTCCCCTCCTTTCCTCTCTACTCTAAAACCTCTCTCTCTCTTCTATCTAATCTTCTCCTCTCCCTTTTTTCTTTCATTTTTTTTCTCTCTCTCTTATCTCTTTTCTCTCTCTCTCTCTCTCTGTCAGTCTCTCTCTCTCTCTCATTCTCTCTATCTCATCTCTCTCTTACTCTCTCTCTACTCTCTCTCTCTCTCTCTAAATCTCTCTCTCTCTCTCTCTCTCTCACTCTCTCTAACTCTCTTCTTCTCTCACTCTCTCTCTCTACTCTCATCTCTCTCTCTCTTCTCTCTCTCACTCTCTCTACTTCTCTCATTCTCTTCTCTCTCTCATAAATTCATCTCATGATTTTGCTTACCTAATATCACAATTACTGTCATAGTATATTTTCCTTTGTTTCTTATTTTATTTTCTTTTTTTTTTGAGAGATTATA
>NW_020872110.1:132930-142930 GCF_003789085.1 Penaeus vannamei | reverse complement strand
CGCAGTAGGTCACGTGACAAAGCAACGCAAAGTGGACACGTGACCAAGTAAACGGCAAAGGTCACGTTGACAAGAGTAAACGCCACAAAGTAGACACGTGACCCAAGCAAACGCAGAAGTAGAACGTGCCAAAGCAAAAGCAAAGTAGTTCAGTGACCAAAGCACGCAAAGTAGACACGTTGACCAAAGTAACGCAAAGTAGTCACGTGACCAAGTAAACGCAAATAGACACGTGACCAAAGCAAACGCAAAGTAGACAGTGACCAAAGCAAACGCAAAGTAGGATCACGTGACCAAAGTAAACGCAAGTAGACACGTACCAAAGTAAACGCAAAGTAGAACGGTGACCAAGTAAACAGGCAAGTAGACGACGGTGCACCAAAGTAAGCAAAGTAGCAGTGAGCCAAAGTAAACGCAAAAGTGGACCACGTGACCAAGTAAACGCCAAGTAGACACGTGCCAAAGTAAACGCAAATAGACACGTGACAGTAACGCTAGTTGTTCACGTGACAAAGAAACGCAAAGTAGACACGTGACAAAGTAAAACGCAAGTAGAACGTTGGCCAAAGTAAACGCAAAGTAGGACACGTGACCAAGTAACGCACAGTAGACACGTGGCCAAATTAAACGCAAAAGTGACGTGCCAAGTAAACGCCAAGAGACACGTGACCAAAGTAACGCAACGTAGTACCGTGACCAAATGTTAACGCAAACGTAGAACGTGACCAAAGTAAACGCAAGTAGACACGCTGACCAAAAGTAACGCAAGTAGGACACGTGAACCAAAGTAGAACGCAAGCAGTAGACACGTGACCAAGTAAAGCAAAGTAGAACGTGACCAAAGTAACCAAGTAGTCACGTGACCAAGTAAACGCAGCAAGTAGACCACGTGACAAAGTAAACGCAAAAAGTGACACGTGGCCAAAGTAAACGCAAGTAGACACGTTGACCAAAAGTACAACGCAAGTAAGACACGTTGGGCCAAAGTAAACGCAAGTGACACGTGGCCAAAGTAAACGCAAGAGTGACCGTGGCCAGTAAACGCAAGGAGTCACGTGACCAAGAAAACGCAAAGTTAGACAGTGCAAATAAAGGCAAAGTGTCACGTGACCAAGTAAACGCAAAGTTAGACAACGTGACCAAGTAAGTCAAAGTAGGACACGTGACCAAGTAAACGAAGAGTAGTCACGTGACCAAAGTAACGCAAAGTTAGTCACGTGACCAAGTAAACGCAAATTAGAACACGTGCCAAGCAACGCAAAGTAGTCACGTGACCAAAGGTAACGCAAAGTGTCACGGTGAACAAAGTAAAGCAAGTAGACACGTGACCAAGTAAACGCAAAGTAGACACGTGACCAAAGTACAACACGCCAAAGTGAACGTAGACGTAGAAGTAACGCAAAGTAGACACGTGACCAAAGTAAACGCAAAGTTAGTCACGTGACCAAAGTTAAAAACGCCAAACGTAGACACGTGACCAAAGTAAACGCAAAGTAGACACGTGACCAAAGTAAACGCAAAGTAGACACGTGGCCAAAGTAACGCAAGTAGACGACGTGGACCAAAAGTAAAGTACGTGACGCAAAGTAGTCACGTGTAAACGCAACACGTGGCAAAGTAACGCAAAGTAGTCCAGTGACCAAAGTAAACGCAAAGTAGACACCGTGACCAAGAGACGCAAGTAGTCACGTGACCAAGTAAAGCAAGTATCAGTGACCAAAGTTAAACGGCAAAGTAGACAGTGACCAAAGGTAAACGCAAAGTAGTCACGTGACCAAGTGAACGCAAAGTGTCACGTGACCAAGTAAACGCAAGTAGTCACCCGTGACCAAAGTAAACGGCAAAGTAGAACACGTGACAAAGTTACGCAAAAGTAGATCACGTTGGACCAAAGTAAACGCAAGTAGTTCACGTGAACCAAAAAGGTGAAACAGTAAACGCAAAGTAGACACGTGACCCAAGTAAACGCACGTGACCAAGTTAAACGCAAGTAGTCAACGTGACCAAAGTAACGCAAGTGAAGTAGCAAAGTAGTGACACGCGCAAGTACGTGACACGTTGACCAAGTAAACGCAAAGTAGACACGTGACCAAAGTAAACGCAAAAGCAAAGTAGACACGTAGACAAAGTAAACGCAAAGTAGACACGTGACCAAAGTAAACGCAAAAGTAGACACGTGACCAAAGTAAACGCAAAGTAGACACGTGACCAAAGTAAACGCAAAGTAGTCACGTGACCAAAGTAAACGCAAAGTAGTCACGTGACCAAAGTAAACGCAAAGTAGACACGTGACCAAAGTAAACGCAAAAAACGTGCAAAGCAAACGCAAAGGTAGACACGTGACCAAGTAAGTAAACCGCAAAGTAGACACGTGACCAAAGTAAACGCAAAGTAGACACGTGACCAAAGTAAACGCAAAGTAGACACGTGACCAAAGTAAAGCCAAAGTAGTCACGTGACCAAAAAGTTCACACCCTAGTGACAATAAGCGAACCAAAAAATGGAACCTGACAGGGACAAAGGACAAGGGAAGGACGACACGCAGAGCACACTGAACCCCACGACGACGCACCAGAAGACGACAGAAAACCAGCTGACAAGACGACCTTCCACGCGTTTCAAAAGCTCTGAAGAAGGCCTAGGTTCAACAGCGGATTTTAACAGGCTGAAAGAATAGAATATTATAGATATATGTTATATTTATATTATATATTATATAATTATATATTATATATATTATATATATATATATATATATATATATAATATATATTATATATTTTATATATTTCATTGACATACAAGTTATGCATTTATGTCTGTATGTATGCACCCCCAACAAGCCATGAGAGGGCTGCCATCCCGCCCCCCCCACCACCACCCCACTCCCCAGCCAGCCTCTCCTCTCGCTCTCTTCATCACATGCATCACCCACCCCACCCGCCACCCCCCCCACCCCCTCTCAAGCCAGGACTCTTCTCTTTCCTTTTTCCTCTTCAATAGGTTTTCGGCAACAAAGAAGACTCGTGTGTTTTCTTATTTATGTCCACGTGACGAGGGTGACAGAGAGCGGAGGGAAAGGGGAGAAGAGGCGAGAGCGAGATGTAAGGGAGAGATGGAAGGGGAGGAAGGGGAGGAGGGGTATAAAGGGGAGAGAGAAAGGGGAAGAGGCGGAGCGAGATGTAAGGGAGAGAATGGAAGGGGAGGGAGGGAGGAGGAGGTACAAAGGGGAAGAGAAAGGGAGAAGAGGCGAGAGCGAGGAGATTAGGGAGAGAATGGAGGGGAGGAGGAGGAGGAGTATAAAGGGGAGAGAGAAGGGAAGAGGCGACGATGATGTAAGGGAGAAATGGAAGGGGAGGAGAGGGGAGAAGGAGTTATAAAGGGAGAGAGAAAGGGGAGAGAAGACGAGAGCGAAGTGTAAGGGAGAGAAAGAAAGGGAGGAGAAGATAGGTATCATAAGGGGGAGAGGAAGGAAAGGGAGAGAGAGGAGAACATGCGTAAGGGAAGAGAGAGAAGATTGGAGAATCGCAAACAAGACACAAGAAAGCCAAGAGAAAAGGGGAAGCCCAAGACATACCAAGATCTCGGGAAAGCGCAGAGAGTACGAGATAGACGAGAGAGAAAGAGGGAGAAAGAGAGAGAAAGAGAGAGAGATGATGAAAGGGGGAAGGAGAAGAGAGGGGAAGAGGAGGCCCGGGGCACAAGGTGGTGATCTTGTCGGGCTTTGACGATGCTCTTTGTAACCATTAGAAAATGATTGCTTTTTCTTCGAAGCTTCTTTCGAGGGGGAGGAGGGGGAGGAGGGGGGAATGGCCTGGGGTGTAAATACAGGAAGGGGAGGGGCGGGAGAGGGAGGGGGGGAAGAGAGGGCCTGGGTGTAAATATAGGAGGGGGAGGGGCGGGACAGGGAGGGGGGGAGGGGGAGGGGGAGGGCCCTGGGTGTAATATAGGAGGGGGGAGGGGCGGGAGAGGAGGGGGAGGGTAGGAGAGGGCTTAGGTGTAATACAGAGGGGGAGGGGGGGAAGGCCCTGGGTGTAAATACAGGAGGGAGGAGGGGAAACGAAGGGGGGGGGGTAGGGCCTGGGTGTGAATATAGGAGAGGGAGGGGCGGGGGGGGGAGGGGGAGGGGGGAGAGGGTCCTGGGTGTAAATATAGGAGAGGGGAGGGGAGGAGAGGCTGGTGTGAATATAGGAGGGGAGGAGAGGGAGAGGGAAGGGGGGAGAGGGACTGGGTTTGAAATACATGAGGGTAAGGGGCGGGGGGAGGAGACGGGGAGGGGAGAGGGGCCTGTTGGGTGTAAATATAGGAGGGGGGAGGGGGACGAGGGGGAGAGGAGGCGAGGGACTGGGTGTAATACAAAGAGGTGAGGGGGCGCAAGGGGGCAGGGGGAGGGGAAAAGAGGCCCTACCCTAGGTGTGATATAGTGAGGTAGGGAGGAAGAGCAAAAAGGATAAGGATGCAGAATGAATGAAGAGGGAAGTAAGGGAATGAAAGTAAAAAGATCATTCTTTTCCTTAAACTTATGATATGTGTTTATGTCTATTTGTCTGTCTGTCTACGTATCTATCTATATGTCTATTTATATACCTGTGCACCTGTTTGCATGTCTGTGTGTATTATTTGTATATGGTGTATTCGTACGTTTGTGTGTATGTGTCCTGTGCTTATGTATGTGTGCATAAGCGTGTGCGTGTTGTATGCGTGTGTGTGTTTTGAGCGAAGGTGTGTGTGTGGTGTTTATGTATATGCCTTGTGTGTGTATGTGTGTGTGTGTGTGTGTGTGTGTGTGTGTGGTGTTTGTGCGTAGGTGTGTGTGTGTGTGTGTGTGTTTATGTATGTATGTGTGAGTGTGTTTATCCATGTATGTATGGTTTATGGTGTGTTTATGTGTATGTATGTGTGAGTGTGTGTGTGTGTGTCTGTTTACGTATGTATGTATATACGCGTACGTATAACATGTATGCATGCCTGTATTATACCGCATGTGCATATGCAGCCTTCTCTTACATACCTGTCTCTTCACAAGGACAAATACACAAGACGAAAAACAGTAAGAAACGGAGAAGCGTTTAGCAAGAACGAAAGAAATCAGGGTGAGGCGCTGAGGAGGAGATGGAAGCTTCTGGAATGACAAGGCCTGGCAGGAGGAGGTCGGAAGGTGGGCGGGGGAGGGAGGAGGGGGGGGGAGGGAGGGGAGGGGGGGAGGGGAGAGGGGACAGGAAGGAGGGAGGGAGGGCGAGGGAAGGAGAGGGAGTGGGGGAGGGAGGGAGGGAGGGAGAGAGAGGAGGAGGAAGGGCAGGGGGAGGGAGAGAGGGAGGGAGGGAGGAAGAGAGAAAGAGAGGGGGAGAGAGGGAAGAGAGAAGATGTGGGGAGAAAGAGGGGAAGGGAGGGAAAAGGAGAGGGAATGAGCTGGTAGGAGGGAGTGAGGGGAGAAAGGGGAAGCAGGAGGGACAGGGAGGGGCATAGGAAGAAGAAAAGGAAGGGAAGAAAAGGAAGGGAGGAGAAGAGCGAGGGAGGGAGGGTGGAGGCGAGGGAGGAAAGAAGGAGGAAGAGGAGGTGGAGTGAGAGGAGGGAAGGGAAGGGATGCGAGGCGGAAGAGGGATTCAGGGTGGGAAGAAGAAAGGATGAGGATGGTGAGAGGAAACCAGAAAGAGGGGAAGAAACAGAGAGGGAGGAAAATAAAGTGAGTAAAGAGAGAGGAACCCGAGAGAACGAGAGAGAGAGAGAAGAAAGAAAGACAATGGTAAAAATATATTGAAATCCGATAGGAAAGGGGACGGGAAGAAGGGAAGAAGAAAGCCATCGAACAGAGAACAATAAACCAATTAACGAAGCATGAATAAAAAGCTGGAAAAAAACAAATTGGGCCAGAGAAGGAGAGGGAATATGAGAGAGAGAAGAAAAAAGAGGGAAAAGAACAAAGGAAAAAGGGTCTAGGAAGAAAGGAATCAAACAGAAAAAGATGAAGGAATGGCAGGACACTCGAGTTTGACGAAGCGAAAAAGAGGAGAGAGACAAGCAGACAGAGAGGGAACAAATTAATCCGCCAAAAAATTCAGAACCACGACTGATCAGCAAGAGGAAGAATGAGAAGCTAGAGGAGAAAGAACAGAAAGTGAGTGAAAAATATGGAGGCTTTGTGTGACCACACTAAGGACAAAAAGAAAAGCAAAATAGTCTGAATTGAAATTAAATGTAGACATAGTAGAGAGGCCTAGGATTTTAGGCAGTAGGTGAAGGACTTTGGGAAGAAACCAGGAATGAAGTAAATCAGGAGCTATAATGAACGAAGAGTAGGAATGTATCGAAAGTCTTTCACTCCTCGTATGAGTGCTTACGACAGAATAATTGTCGTGCTTTCGAGAGGCGGATGCTATATAGTACGTAAAGTCTCAAGTGCGGTAAAAAGGAGAAGGAGACGTGGACATCGGGGCAGAAGAGAGACGGTAATCGGCTGTGAGACGAGAGCAGTGATTAGTGCATTAAGTGCTCTATGATAGCCAGACCAGGAATCAGGGACACAATAGCATAGCTGCAGAGAGAATATCGTTGTAGAGCCGGTGAAATGAATACAAACACAAGACAGTTAAACGAGTTGGGATCAGAGAGGAATAGACGCAGATGTTCGTAAAGTAGGAGTTCTCTATGAGCGATGACGGAGAGGGGAGCGAGGGAAATGGAATGAGAAAGGAGTGGTACGAACGAGAAGTACGTTCAGCGGGTCCTGGCTCGTTAAGGGAGACAGGGAGAGTAAATTACATCACATGTGAGTAAGGGGAAATGGAACAAATTGCAGTGAAAACGTAGAGAGGAAGAGAGTATAGAGAAGGAACAAGAAGGGAAATGAGAGAGAATAGTGAACTAGATGGAGATAATGACAAAGGGCTGCGAGAGAATCGAGAACATAGTAAAAAAAAGTAATTGCAGCGGAAGGCAGATGACTTCGAGGGTAACGGAGAGAGCAAGAGAAAGGGCTAAGCGCCGTTCATTAGGAGAAGAGGAGTAGACGGGGTGAAAGGCGATGGGAGCGAAGTTGCTTATCGCGACGTAGGTAAGAAGCTGAGAGGGACCGAAGAAGTAGAACGAGCGAGGAGGGGAGAGAGCAAGAGGAGGAAGAGAAGCAGACGGAGGTTTGATGAGAGCAGGAGTGAGGGGTAGAATGAGGGACCGAGAAGTCTAGAGAGGCGAGAGGAGGGAGAGAGCAGAGGAGGAACAGAACGCAGAACCAGAGAGGTTCGAAGATGAGCGAGATGGAAGCGGGAGAGCCAGTAGGGATTCGGAGAAGAGAGCAGTGGTTAGTGGTGCCCCTCGAGCCTGCCAAGCGGAGAGAGCAGAAGAGCGAGAAAGGGAGAGAGGCAGCAGAGCAAAGAAGAGGCGAGAGAGTAGAGAGCGCGAGGTACCAGGCACGAAGAAGGAGCACCATGATGATGACGCAGAGGAGGACAGAGAGAGCTGAAGGTTCGTAGAGAGGAGTAGAGGAGGGAGTAGAGGGCGGCCAGTAGACAGCCGAGAGAGGCGAGAGAGAATCAGAGAGTTGAGCGAGGCAGAGAGTGAGAGAAGAGACTATGTAGAGAGCGCAAGAGCTGGAGAGCAATTGGAGAGGAGGCAGCAGGAGGGGAGAAGAGAGGCTAGACGACGGGAAAGATGAGTAGAGAGGGACTGAAGCAGCAGAGAGCGGAGAGGAGGCAGAGAGAAGAGAGAGGGCAGAGAGGGGAGCAAACGCAGAGGAGGGAGAGGCAGAGAGAAGTAGAGAGCAATGAAGAGGAACGAGAGGTGAGAGAGAGAGAGAGCAGAGAGGAAGAGAGAGCAGATAGTTGGTAGAGAGGACAGAGATGGGGGAAGAGGAGAGGTCACTGGCTGATCTATACGGAGGTTGTGTGAGCAAGCAGATGGGAGATAGCAGCAGAGAGGGAGAGAAGCTAGACGAGAGAGAGATGCAGCAGGAGGGGAGTAGACAAGAGAAGGAGAGAAGCAGAGAGGGAAGGCAGAAGAGGGGAGATGAGTAGACGAGCAAAGAGGAAACCGAGGAGGGGATAAGAGCCGAGAGGGAGAACGCAGAAGAGGTGGATGAGATGGCAGAGAGAATGCAAGAGAGCTTAGAGAGGGAAGAGAGTAGAGAAGAGAGAGAGCAGGAGAGGAAGAAGAGAGCAGATAAGTTAGATCGAGGCAAGAGGGAGAGAGGGCAAAGATGGGAGAGAGCAGTAGAGGAGATGGGGAGAGGCCGAGGTAGACGAGAGAGAGAGGCAGAGAGGGAGTAGAGAGAGGAAGGGGAGAGCAGGAGAGGCTGAGAGAGCAGAAGGAGAGAGGAAAGAGACACAAGAAGAGGGAAATGAGCATAGACAGGAAGGAGACGCAGTATCTTGGGAGGGTGAGAGAGAGGGCGTATGAGAGGGAGAGAGCAGAGAGGGAGAGAGTAGAGAGAAGAGAAGCAGAAGAGGGAAAGGGAAAGAGCAGAGAAAGAGAGAGAAGCGTGAGAGGGAGGAGAGCAAGAGAGGAGAGAGTAGAGAGGGCAAAGAGGAACCGAGGAGGGAAAGAGCAAGAGAGGGAGAACGCAGAGAGGGAGAGAGCAGAAGAGAGAGAGAGCAGAGAGGAAGAGAGTAGGAGAGAGAGAGCAGAGGAGGGAAGAGAAGCAGATAGTTTAGAGAGCAGAGAGGAGAGAGAGAGCAGAGAGAGGGAGAGAGCAGAGGAGGGAGAGAGTAGAGAGAGAGAGAGCAGAGAGGGAGAGAGCAGAGGGAGAGCAGAGAGAGAGAGAGAGGGAGAGAGTAGAGAGCAAGAGGACCGAGAGGGAAAGAGCAAGAGAAGGAGAGAGCAGAGAGGGGAAGAGAGCAGAGAGGAAGAGAGAGCAGAGAGCAGAGAGAGAGCAGAGGAAGAGAAGGAGAGAAACAGAGAGGGAGAGAGCAGAGAAGGAGAGAGCAAGAGAGAGAGAGCAGAACCCCCAAGAGGAACCAAAAACAGGCCAAGGGAGGGTCAGAGACACGAGTAATCTTCTCGTGGGAATGGCTCTGTTTCTCATTTCATTTTTGTTCTCTCTTTTTTTTTTTTGCGGTCCCGCCTTAGTTTTTGTGTGACGTGCGCCGACCTCTGTTATCGCCGCCTCTAGAGCCTAACAAATAGGCCTGCAGAAGGAAAAAATATGGAAGAAAACTCCCGGGAGGAAATTTGCATAAAATATCAGAGCGACTTTTCTCCCGTCAGCGCAGTTTCCCTGTTCTCTTCCTCCTTCTTTCTCTTTTTTCTTTTCTTTTTACCTCTTCTCCTTCGTCTTTTTCTTTTCTCTTTCTTCTTTTATTCTTCTACTTCGTCTTCTTCTTTTTCTTCTTCTTCGTCTCTTTTCTTCCTCTTTCTCTTTCTTTTCTTTCTTCTTTTTTTTCTTCTCTGCTTCTTTTTCTTCTTCTTCTTTGTTCTTTTTTTCTCTTCTTTTTCTTTTCTTCTTCTTTCTTTTTCTTCCATGTTCTTCTTTTTTCTTTCTTCTTCGCCTTCTTCTTTCTTCTTTTCTTCTTTTTTCTTCTTCTTCTTCTCTTTACTTGTTCTACATCTAATATTTCAAATATTTGTTTCTCTTCCTTTCCTCCTTCTAATTCTTGTTTTTTCTGCTTCTTCTTCTACTTCTAATACTTTTAATACTTATTTCTCTCCACCTCGTTCTTCTTTTTTTTTCTTCGTCGTCTTTTTCAGCTATTTCCCTACTTCTACTTCTATATTTTATTTCTCTCCTCCTCCTTCTTCTTCTGCTTCGAAATACTTATTTCCCTCCTCCTCTTCCTTCTCCTCCTCCTCCCCTCCTTCTTCTTCTTCTTCTCCTTCTTCTTGTGCTCTTGCTTCTTCTTCTTCTCTTCCACTTCTTCTACATCTAATGCTTCTACTACTTAGTTCTCTCTTCCTCCTCCTCTTCCATCTTCATCCTTTTCTTCTCTTTCTAATATGTCTACTACTTATTTCTCTTCTCCTCGTCCCCCTTCCTTCTTTTCTTCTCCTTCTCCTCCTTCATAATTTTCACTTT
>NW_020872110.1:120512-123012 GCF_003789085.1 Penaeus vannamei | reverse complement strand
CCTGGCCCTCTGTGCTGTTGGCCTTCGCCCACAGGTCGCGGTTCTCCAGGGTCAGCTGCTCGACCGTCCGTCGGGCCGCGCGAATGTTCTCCTGCAGCTGCGCGATCTCTCCCTCGTGCGAGCCGGCCTCCTCCCGCACGCCCGCGACCTCGCCTCCCAGCTGCCGGATCGCGGCCGTCGTCTGGTTGTTCTCCCGGCTGAGGTCCTGCAGCGCCTTCGCCTGTGCCTTCGCCGTCTCCAAGAGCTTTGCAGTGGCGCCGGAATCTGCGGGAGAGTTGCTGCTTGAAACGGAGGTGGTTTGGGCTTCGCGTCGAGGCCTCCTGGCGCAGCGGGGGGGGGGCGGGGGGGGGCCGCCTTGTGGGATCCACAGACGGAGTGATGCATATAGCTAGATATAAATACTGATGAATACGCAAGTGTATATATATATATATATAATATATATATATATATATATATATATATATATATATATATATATATATATATATATATATATATATATATGTGTATGTGTGTGTGTGTGTGTGTGTGTGTGTGTGTGTGTGTGTAGGTATGTATATATGTATGTGTGTATATGTAATGAATTAATGTGCAGAAAAGCGTTCCAAGAGTTTGCTAACCACAGTTTTAGGGAATTTCCTTCTTTTTGCTTCACTGAGAAATGTTCACGTCATCACCAGAGTGTGTGTGTGTAAATGTGTGTGTGTGTGTGTGTGTGATGCTCAACAATCAACTGAATTATTGACATACAAACGAGTGAAAATGCAGAAAGGACCTTATACGTAATATGTGTAGGTAATATGTCTTATAAGAATAGTATATCAAATGATAAGTCAATGTCCTAAGCAAAGAGGGTAAATAAGATAAAATATACGGTCTAGATATTATAGATAATTTGATAATGAAAAGAATAAACGGGAGATTGGAGCGCCAGCGAGAGCAAGCATCTTTTCAGTTTCAAATTTCCCGCCAGATATCCTCCTTGTCTCCCCCCCTCCCTCCCTCCCAACCCAAGCCCCTCCTACCCCTCGTCCGTCGGGGGAGGGGGAGGGGGAGGGGAGGCTACTTGGCGGGAAATTTGAAACTGAAAAGCGGTGGATTGTCCTAGGTGGCGCTCCTATCACTAGCTTTTAAGTCTCTTTTATTATCAAACTGTTTTACAGTTTTGATTTTTCTCTCTCTCTATCTTTCTCTTTTTCTCTCTTTCTGTCTTTCTCCCACTCCACTCCTCTCTCTCTCTCTCTCTCTCTCTCTCTCTCTCTCTCTCTCTCTCTCTCTCTCTCTCTCTCTCCTCTCTCTCTCTCTCTCTCTCTCTCTCTCTCTCTCTCTCCTCTTCTCTCTCTGCTCTCTCTCTCTCTCTCTGCTCTCTCTTCTCTCTCTCTCTTCTCTCTCTCTCTCTCTCTCATCTCTCACTCTCTCTCCCACTCTCTCTCTCTCTCTCTCTCTCTCTCTCTCTCTCTCTTCTCTCTCTCTCTCTCTCTCTCTCTCTCTCTCTCTCTCTCTCTCTCTCTCTCTCTCTCTCTCTCTCTCTCTCCACTCCACTCTCTCTCTCTCTCTCTCATTCTCTCTCCCTCTCTCTCTCATCTCTCTCTCTCACTTCCACTCCCTCATCTCTCTCTCTCTCTCTCTCTCTCTTCTCTCTCTCTCTCTCTCTCTCTCTCTCTCTCTCTCCCTCCCTCCTCCTCCCTCCTCCCTCCCTCCTTCCCTCCTTCCCCCTCCTTCCCCTCTTCCCTCCTTCCCTCCTTCCTCCTTCCCTCCCTCCCTTCCTTCCCTCTCCTCCCTCCCTCCCTCCTCCCTCCCTCCCTCCCTCCCTCCTCCCCTCCCTCCCCTCCTCCTCCTTCCCTCCCTCCCTCCTCCCTCCCTCCCTCCCTCCCTTCCCTCCCCTTCCCCTCCCTCCCTGCCTCCCTCCCTCCCCCCTCCCTCCCTCCCTCTCCTCCCTCCCTCCCTTCCCTCCCCCCCTCCCCTCCTCCCTCTCCTGCCCTCCCCTCTTCAGGAGCGAGAAGGGACTTCCCCGCTCGAGGAAGACGTCCTGCTGGAGGAATGACGTCAGACTCTGCCCAGGATTTCCACGCTTGGAGTTGACGTCCGCAAGGCCTGGGGGGGAGGGGGGAGAGGGGGGAGATCAGTCAACAAGCCCTGCAATTGCAAATAATAAAAGAGAGGCAGCCAGCGCTCGGGTTGCGTGTGCGACCTGCAAGGAGAAGGAAGCTGAGCAACCCCCTCGAGGTATCGGTTGCAAGGTACTGGGAAAGGAAGGAAGGGAAGAGAAGGGAAGGGGGGGGGGGGGGGCAAGTTCAGGATCGTGTCCAAGGGGGAGCTACTCCAGCAAGTTTTTGCAATTGCGAGATAGAGAGACGGGGTTGATTCTTCGAGGTAAGGTTGGCCAAGGGGAATAAAATATTGAAACAAAAAAGGGTGAAGTAAAGAGAGAGCTATCGTCGACTGGTCCTCTCTCTCTCTTTTCTTTCTTCCTCTCTCTCTTTCTTTTTCTTCTTCT
>NW_020872110.1:111332-120153 GCF_003789085.1 Penaeus vannamei | reverse complement strand
AACAGGAAATGATAATGGTCGTAGCGATGATAATGATAACAATGATAAGGATAATAATAGTGATATTTAAAAAATTACACCAAATGAAATAAAATGATGGTAATGATGACATTAACAATAATAATAATAGCAATAATGATAAAGATAATTTAAGAAATGATGATATATACTAATAAAATAATAGTGATAATGATAATAACAACAATGATAGTAATAATAATTATTATATGGAAATGAAAGCACATTAAGAAAAACAATCATTATTATCATTATCACTGATAGTAATGTTAATCATGATAATGATGATAATACTAGCAATGATAGCAATATCCACTTGTGCCACAAAAGCAGAACCCAGAGCCCCCACCCANTGTTGTGGTGTGCCCGCACGAGTGTGTATGCCTGCGTGTCGTGTGCCCCGCACGTGTGTAATGCGCTGCCTTGTGTTGTGTGTGTGTGCCTGCATGTGTGTGTGTGTGTGTGCCTGTGTGTGTGTGTGCCTGCGTGTTGTGTGCCCAGCACGTGTGTGTATGCCTGCGTGGTGTGTGTGTTGTGTGTGTGCCTGCGTGTTGTGTGTGTGCCCACAAGTGTGTGTATGCCTGCGTGTGTGTTGTGGCCTGCGTGTGTGTATGCCTGTGGGTGTGTGTGGTGTGGTGTAAATATATATGTGTATGCCGGTGTGTGTGTGTGCCCGCATGTGTAGTGCTAATGCTGCATGTGTGTGTGTGTGCCTGCATGTGTGTGTGTGCCCGCACATGTGTGTAATGCCTGCGTGTGTGTTGTGTCCCGCACATGTGTGTACCGCGTGTTGTGTTGTGTTGTGCCTGCGTGTGTGTATATGTGTGCCCGCACATGTGTGTATGCCTGCGTGTGTGTGCCCGCACGTGTGTGATGCCTGCGTGTGTGGGGTGCCCGCACGTGTGTGTGTGTCTGCGTGTGCGTATGCCTGCGTGTGTGTGTGTGTGTGCCTGCAGTGTGGGGTGTGTGCCCACACGTGTGTGTATGCCTGCCGTGTTGTGTGTGGTATGCCTGCGTGTGTGTGTGTGTGTATGTATGCCTGCGTGTGTGTGTATGTGTATGCCTGCGTGTGTGTGTGTGCCTGCATGTGTGTGTGTGTGTGTGCGTGTGTGTGTGTGTGCCTGCGTGTGTGTGTGTGTGTGCCTGCGTGTGTGTGTGTGTGCCTGCGTGTTTGTGCGTGCCCGCACGTGTGTGTATGCCTGCATGTGTGTGTGTGTGCCTGCGTGTGGTGCGTGCCCGCACGTGGTGTATGCCTGCATGTGTTGTGTGTGCCTTGCCGCGTGTGTGTGCGTGCCCGCACGTGTGTGTTATGCCTGCATGTGTGTGTGTGTGCCCGCGTGTGTGTGTGCCCGCGTGTGTGTGTGCCCGCACGTGTGTGTATGTCTGCATGTGTGTGTGTGTGCCCGCGTGTGTGTGTGGTGTGCCTGTGTGTGTGTGTGTGTGCTGCGTGTGTGTGTCTGTGTGCTTGCGTGGTGTGTGTGTGTGCCCCGCACGTGTGTGTATGCCTGTGTGTGTGTGTGTGCATGCGTGTGGTGTGGTGTGTGTGTGTGTGTGTGTGTGTGTGTGGTGGTGTGTGTGTGTGTGGTGTGTGTGTGTGTGTGTGTGTGTGTATGTATGCCTGCGTGGTGTGAGGTGTGTGTGTGTATGCCTGAAGTTTGTGTGTGTGTGTGTGTGCCTGCGTGTGTGTGTGGTGTGTGTGCCTGCGTGTGTGTGTGTGTTGTGTGTGTTGGGTGTGTGTGTGTGTGTGTGGTGTGTGTGTGTGGTAGTTATGTATGCCTGCGTGTGTGTTGACTGTGTGTGTGTGTATGCCTTGCGTTTGTGTGTGTGTGCTGCGTGTGTATGGTGTGTGTGTATGCATGTGTGTGTGTGTGTGTGCCAGCGGTGTGTGTGTTTGTGCCTGTGTGTGTGTGTGTGGTGCGCTGCGTGTGTGTGTGTGTGCCTGCGTGTGTGTGGTGTGTGTGTGTGCCTGCGTGTGTGTGTCTGTGTGTGTGCATGTGTGGTGTGTGCCTGCGTGTGTGTGGTGTGTGCCTGCGTGTGTGTGTGTTGTGCCTGCGTGTTGTTGTGTGTGTGTGCCTGCGTGTGTGTGTGTGCCTGCGTGTGTGTGTGTGTGTGCCTGCATGTGTGGCGTGTGCCTGCGTGTGTGGTGTGTCTGTGCCTGCGTGTGTGTGTGTGTGTGCCTGCGTGTGTGTGTATGTGTGCCTGCGTGGTGTGTGTGTGTGTGTCTGCGGTGTGTGTGTGTGCCTGCGTGTGTGTGCCTGGGTGTGTGTGTGTGTGCCTGCGTGTGTATGTGTGTGTGTGCCTGCGTGTGTTGTGGGCGTGTGTTGTATGTATGTATGCCTGCGTGTGTGTGAGTGTGTGTGTGTAGCCTGCGTGTGTGTGTGCCTGTGTTGTGTGTGTGCCTGTGCATGTGTGTGTGTGTGGTGTGTGTGTGTGTGTGTTGTGTGCATGCATGTGTTTAATGTGTGCCTGTGTGTGTGTTGTGTGCCTGCGTGTGTGTGTGTGCCTGTGTGTGTGTGTGTGCTTGCGTGTGTGTGTGTGTGTGTGTGCCTGCGTGTGTGTGTGTGTGTGTGCCTGCCCGTGTGTGTGTGTGTGTGTGGTGCCTGCAAATGTGTGTGTGTGTGTGCCTGCGTGTGTGTGTGTGTGCCTGCGGGTGCTGCCGTGTGTGCCCCCGCACGTGTGTGTATGCCTGCGTGTGTGTGTGTGTGCCTGTGTGTGTGTGTGTGTGTGTGTGTTGCTGCGTTGTGTTTGTGGTGCCTGCATGTGTGTATGTGTGTGTGTGTGTGCCTGCGTGTGTGTGTGTGTGTGTGGTGCTGCGTGTGTGGTGTGCCCGCACATGTGTGTATGCCTGTGTGGTGTGTGTGTGTGTGTGTGTGCCCACACGTGTGTGTATGCCTGCGTGTGTGTGCCCACACGGTGTGTATGCGCTGCGTGGTGTGTGCCCATGCCTGTATGTGCGTGTGTGTTGCCCTACACGTGTGTGTTATCCTGCGTGTGTGTGCCCAAGTGTGTGTAATGCCTGTGGTGTGTGTATGTGTGTGTGTGTGTGTGTGCCTGCGTGTGTGTGTGTGCCCGCACGTGTGTGTATGCCTGCGTGTGTGTGTGTGTGTGCTTGCGTGTGTGTGCCCACACGTGTGTGTATGCCTGCGTGTGTGTGTGTGTGCCGGCACATGTGTGTATGCCTGCGTGTGTGTGTGTGTGCCTGCATGTGTGTGTGTGTGTGCCTGTGTGTGCCTGCGTGTGTGTGTGTGTGCCTGCGTGTGTGTGTGTGTGTGCCTGCGTGTGGTGTGTGTGTGGGCTGCATGTGTGTGTGTGTGTCCCTGCGTGTGTGCGTGTGTATGTGTGTAAGCCTGCGTGTGTGTGAATGTGTGTGTGTGTGTGCCTGTGTGTGTGTGTGTGTGTGTGCCTGCATGTGTGTGTGTGTGCCTGCGTGTGTGTGTGTGTGCCTGCATATGTGTGTATGCCTGCGTGTGTGTGTGTGTGCCTGCGTGTGTGTGTATGCCTGCGTGTGTGTGTGTGTGTGCCTGCATGTGTGTGTGTGTGTGTGTGTGTGCCTGCGTGTGTGTGTGTATGTATGTATGCCTGCGTGTGTGTGAGTGTGTGTGTGTATGCCTGCGTGTGTGTGTGTGTGCCTGCGTTTGTGTGTGTGTGTGTGTGCCTGGTGTGTGTGTGTGCCTGCGTGTGTGTGTGTGCCCACGTGTGTGTATGCCTGCGTGTGTGTGTGTGTGCCTGCGTGTGTGTGTTTGTGCCTGCGTGTGTGTGTTTGTGCCTGCGTGGTGTGTGTTGTGCTGCGTGTGTGTGTTGGTGTGTGTGTGTGTTGTGCCTGCGTGTGTGTGGTGTGTATGTATGTATGTGTGTGTGTGTGTGTATGTAGCCTGCGTGTGTGTGTGTGCCTGCGTGTGTGTGTGTGTGTGCCTGGTGTGTGTGTGTGTGTGTGTGTGCCTGCATGTGTGTGTGTGCCTGCGTGTGTGTGTGTGCCCACACATGTGTATATGCCTGCGTGTGTGTGTGTGTGCCTGCATGTGTGTGTGTGTGTGCCTGCGTGTGTGTGTGTGTGTGTGTGTGCCCGCACGTGTGTATGCCTGCGTGTGTGTGTGTGTGCCTATGTGTGTGTGTGTGTGCCTGCGTGTGTGTGTGTGTGCCTGCGTGTGTGTGTGTATGCCTGCGTGTGTTGTGTGCATGTAGTGTATGTATGTGCCGCGTTTGTGAGTGTGTGTGTGTGTGTATGCCTCCGCGCGCGCGCGCGCGCGTGTATAATATATATATATATGTGTGTGTGTGTGTGTGGTGTGTGTGTGTGTGTGGTGTGTGTGTGTGTGTGTCTGTGTGTGTAAGCGTGTGTGTGTGTGTATGTGTGTACAAATATATATGTGTGTATGCCTGCGTGTGTGTGTATGCCTGCATGTGTGTGTATATGCATGCGTGTGTGTGTGTGTGTGTGTGTGTGCGCATGTATGTGTTGTGTGTTTGTGTGTGTGTACGTGTGTGTATAAATATATATACACATGTATGTGTGTGTATGCCTGCGTGTGTGTGGGTATACCTTCTGGGGGGGGGGTGTATGCCTGCGTGTGTGTGTATGCCTGTGTGTGTACGTATGCCTGCATGTGTGTGTGTGTGTGTGTGTGTGCGTGTGTGTGTGTGCCTGCATGTGAGTGTGTGTGTGCCTGTCTCTGTGTGTGTGTGTGCCTGTGCGTGTGTGTGTGCCTGTGCGTGTGTGTGTGCCTGCGTGAGTGTGCGTGCCTGCCTGTGTGTGTATGTATACCGAGTGCCCAAGAGTGTGTAAAACTTTGCTATACTTACTCATGCATGAGTAGTTAGGTAATGCCTATGGATGCTAGCTAACTCTTAGTTGCACACTCATTTTAGTGGGTTGTGTATCAGTGGTTACAGTGATTCTTACAACGGCGGTGGGGGTTCGAATCCCTGTCGGAGAGCTTATATATTCATCATACCAACGCGGCCAGTGCATTATTCCATCTTTCATGTAAATAAATATATACATCTTCATCATCAGGGGGCTAATACCGACGGGGGTGCATGGCTGCATCCACCCTTTGCTTCCACCTTTTGGGGTCCCTCATGGCAAGCCGCCAGGCAGGGACTCGGCCCATCTCAAGCTCATCACAATAGGTTTGATCAATCTGCCCAAGCCACGACCTCCTAGGTCGTCCCACAAGCCTCCTCCACCCAGGGTTGTCTCTTGCAGAGACAACCAGGTGGACAGGATCATCCTGTGGGAAACGAGCCAGGTGGCCATATCGCCTGAGTTGACGATCACAGATTGTGCAGGTAACAGGTCTTGTGCCAGTCTCACATTGCAACTGTTGGTTGGACACATGGTCCCACCAACAGTACCCCATGATCCGGCGCAAGGACCTGTTACAAAAACCATCAAGACGAGACACCAAGGCACAGGATAACGTCCAGGTTTCATTACTATATAGCAAAACTGGCATTATCAGGGCCTTGAAAACGCGTAGCTTGGTTCTTCTGCACAGGTACCTGCATTTCCAAATACTCTTGTCAAAAGAGTTCATGACCCTTGTTGCCAGGCCAATCCGTCTGCTGACTTCTTGGTCTGAGAGCCCAGAGTTATGAACTACATTACTAAGCTAAGTAAAGCTCTCTTTGACTTCAATTTCCTCGCCGTAAGCACATGCCGACCGAACAGGTTCTCCTAGCAAGTCCCCAAAGTCAAGGATTTTGGTCTTGGTCCAGGAGACCTCTAGACCCAAGGACTTCGCTTCATTACTTAATGCATCCAGAGCCACCACTAAGGTTACCAAAGACTCAGATAGAATAGCAATATCATCGGCAAAGTCAAGGTCTGTAACCTTGATGTTGACCAGTGTTGCTCCACAATGACTTGGAACAGTAGCTCTGCCCAGTATCCAGTCCCCTGCAAGTACTGAAAGGTGTTGGTGCAAGGATTCCCGATGCACCGTATCGAATGCCTTCTTGAGGTCGATGTAGGGTGCAAGCAGCCCACTAATGACGGCGCTCTGCAATGACTAAGTGCAAGGATATGGTCTATTGTGGACTTCACAGGAGTGAATCCAGATTGCTCGGGCCTCTGATGCCTCAGTAGGTGGTCTCTGATATGTCTCAGAAGAATTTGGGCAAGAACCTTTCCTGATATACTGAGCAGTGTGATGCCTCGGTGATTGCTGCAGTCCATCGGTCCCCTTTCCCTTCCAGAGAAGGATGACCACACCCCTTAACAGGTCAGGGGGAACGGTACTGGACCGCCAGATGGCAGCCAGGACAGCATGAAACCCACACGCCATAGGTTCACCACCAGTCTTTGACAGTTCAGCTGGGATGCTGCAAATACCTGCTGCTTTCCCACTCTTCAGCTTGGAGATTGCCTCCCTAACTTCAGTTAGAGAGGGTGGATCCTCACTGATGGGTGGGTCCGGCAACGGAATCACGGCACTCCCTGCATCCAAGTTAACTGTTGGGTCAATCTGGTACAACTCAAAATACTTAGCCTAACGCTCCCGCACCACAAAAGGATCTGAGACGATCTGGCCATTTACTAAGCGAACAGCTGTCACCTGAGAAGAGGGCTTGGATTTCAGCTTTCTCAGGGCTTGGTATGCAGGACGAAGGTCATTTACTAAGAAATGACCTTCGACCTCTTCAGCAAGACCTATTAAAATATTCCTTGTTCCTTCTAAACAGAGACCGAGTTCTACGCACCTGAGAACGGTGTAAATCTCGATCCCCTGTCAAACGAGCCGCACGGCAAGCATCTGCGGCTTCTAGTGTATCCTGTGAGATAAAATTCTGTATTGTCCAAGGGCGTTCACCAATCGACTCTTGGGCTGCATCAAGCGTTTTGCACTTGAAGGTGTCCCATAGAAGTACAGGGTCCGTCAGCTTGTCGAAAACTGTGAAACGACCAGAGATTGCCTCAGCAAACCCCCGAGCACATTCCTCCTTCAGCCTGTTCAGATGGAACACCCTAGGGTGATCATTGGACCACTGGGGAGTTTTGAAGTGGACCCGGAGGGTAGCCACAACCAATCAATGGTCAGTACCAGAGAACTCGGCACTCCTATACACCCTGCAGTTCTGGAGGATCCTCCAACGAATGCTAACGAGTATGTGGTCGATCTCATTACTGTACCATGTCCAACGATGTGGGTCTGGACGCTGGTACCAGGAGCCAGAAATCCTCAATTTCTGGGACCTTGCAAAGTCCCAGAAAAGGAGGCTAGTCTCGCTGCCGGTTTCAGCTCCTGAACCATGAGGATCGATAGACATCTCATAGCCAGCTCGATCACAGCCAGATACTGCATTGAAGTCACCCAGGACAATACGAATATCCCGCCAGTGATAGCTGTCTGCTACAGATGCAAGTTTGGTGTAAAACATCTCTTTCACGTTAAGTTTACAAACATCGGTAGGAGCGTACACAGTAATAAGAGACATGAAGACATGAAGTTTCAGTCTCAATACCATTATATGGAGTAACCTCCACCACTGAGGGCTGGAGCCTACTGATGACCTATGGCTACTCCCTGAAGATGGTGACCATCGCTGCGGCCTGACCAGTAATAGGAATAGCCACCTACATTGATCGTGCCGCTGCCAGGTCTTCTCACCTCCGAGAGAGTAGCCACCCCAACTCTCAGCCTCCCCAGTTCCTTCGATAGTGGAGGCCGATCATCCTGACGCAGGCTGGCGACTGCCAGAACGCAGGCCGGACGAGTAGCTCCTGTTCCCATCCTGCACCCCTGCATTTCCCTTCCCCCGGCATTAGTAATTACATAAGACGTTGCCGATGAGGTTATCTCTCTCTCTCTCTCTCTCTCTCTCTCTCTCTCTCTCTATATATATATATATATATATATATATATATATATATATATATAGATAGATAGATAGATAGATAGATAGATAGATAGATAGATAGATTATTAATATATATATACACATACATACATATATATACACGCACACACACACAAATATATATATATAATATATATATATATATATATATATATATATATATATATATATACGTAAAGGGAGAGTGAGATGTGTATATATACATATATATGTATTTATATATGTGTCTATGTATATATATATATATATATATATATATATATAATATATATGTGTGTGTGTGTGTGTGTGTGTGTGTGTGTGTGTGTGTTTGTGTTGTAGAGACTTATTTTTGTTACACGAACGCGCCCCGGATTCATGGATTCGCTTACGCGAACGGGTGGTCGTGTTGCCCACTTGGGGTGTTCACTTTTTATTTTAATGGCTTTTTCTGATGCCCTTTTGGCAAGCCCTTGCCCTTTTTATAAACGCCTCACCTCCAGAAGTATGTATATTAAGTTTGGGGTCCGAGAGGAGTGCATTTAACCCACACTCAAACCTCGTACAATTTGGGTACTTGGCAACCCCTGCCGTGACGCGCCATGGAGTCGCCACAGAGGGCAGTTGGCGGGTGATCTTGACTGTGGAGAGGTGTGAGTGTGGGCTGGGGTTGACTCCTGATTTTCTGATTTTCGCTTCTCTGTGATATTTTGTGATATACTGCGGTGCTACCTTGTTGCCAGTGGTTTCCCGTGCCTCATCTGTGATTTCGAGGCTATAGTAGCAGTAGTGCTTCGTGAATAAAGCCGTGCACATGAACAGTATTTTGTATCCACTCCTGTAGGAGGTAGAAATGGCCGGCTTTTCCCCATGCCCACGGCCACATCTTACTCACGGTTCGAGGGTTACTCGTCAGCTCCTGTAGTAGGGTAAGTGTCAGTGCCCCCACACTTTAACCACACTA
>NW_020872110.1:90379-103379 GCF_003789085.1 Penaeus vannamei | reverse complement strand
ATATATGTATATGTGTGTGTGTGTATACATATGTATTTATATACACATTTATGTATATATGTACATATATATACATATATTTATGAAATATATATCTATATATGCATGCATATATATATATATATATATTATATATATATATATATATATATATATATATATGCATATATATATATATATATATATTATATATATAATATATGTATATATGCATATATATATATATATATATATTATATAATATATATATGCATATATATATGTGTATTTGATATATGGATATATATATATATATTATATATATATTATGTATGTATAATATATATATAATATATATATAATATATATAAAATATATATATAATACATATATAATACAATATATAATACTATAATATTTATAATATATATAATATATATATATATATATATATAATATATAATATAATAATATATATAATATATATATATATATATATATATGTATATATATATATTTATATATATGTACATATATATATATATATATATATATATATATATATTATTATATATATATATATATTTATATATATATACATATATGTTATATATATATTTATAAATGTACAGGAATATATTTTAACATGTATATATGTATGTATATATTTATCTCTTTATCTATCTATCTATCTATATGTATGTGTATATGTGTATGTATATGCATATGTATATATAATATATATATATATATATATATATATATATATATATATAATATATATATATATATATATATATATATTATATATATATAATATATATTATATATAATATTATATATAATATATATATATATATATATATATATATATACATACATACACACATATATATACATATTTATTTGGCAAATGAAGTTCATGTAAAAAAGTGTCTTTGTATCAAATTAAGTCAATTAAGTCTATTTAGGTACTTACAGATGGTCAGATTAGAGAGAGTAGTATTATAGTTGATATTATGTAACTAGATTTATTTTTTTACTTTTTTGTATAAGCTTTATCTCTTTGGTTTAAAGAAAGTTTTACCATACTTGCATTTCAAAGAGACAATTTTAAGTATAGACAAACTTTGCATGTGATCAAAATCTCATGGATGATATGGTCTCAAGTCTTTATATTAATCTTTAAAGATAATTTTATTCTTAATTTTGGTAAGTATAGCATACTGTAAAGTAAATATATAGGGTAAAAGATTGTTTTTATTTTAAACTTGTGATTGGGCTGCATATAGTATTCTAATCCACAGAGTGACTTAGAATCCTCCAGTGAGTGGGAGGATGGTGGGAGTGCAGCAGTAGACCGGCTCAGTAAAGACACAGTGTACCAGGCCTATCTGAAGATGAGACAGCGCTACCACAAGTACAAGGGCCGGTACGATGTGTGGTTATTTATTTGTTGGTGTGTGTTGTATCTTTTGTTGTTATTGCTGACCCTCTGCCTGGCTAAACCTGGGGACTAGGGGAGTACAGTCATGTGGGACCAAATGTAAGTCTTAAAATTCATGCATGTTCTTTTTATCATCTAATTTGTCTCACAATTTGAATAGTGTAGTGGCTGTTGTCGATAACAAAGTTGTATCATTCTCTTTTCAGAATTTTAAAAAGTACTGCATGTACTTACTTCCTTGACTAAAAGCTTGTAGAATATTGAGGAAACCTTAGTTTTTTATTATTTTCATTGCATTATTACTTATATGTTTAAATCAGAAGAAATACTACATAAATAAAAATTAATAGCTGCAAAATGTTTTACGAGTTTAGGTGAATCAGTTGCTTAGGAGATGTATCCATCATGTATTGGCATTTTCATGTAGATAAATGTCCTCACTCCTTGGCTAGACCTTTAAATTTATTAACAGTTACTAAGCTGCACATATGAGTTTATTGATTTAGGAAATTTGATTATCATTAAACTGAATTGTCGTGCCTTAGTTTGATGTCTCTTTGTATGGTGTTATTGTTGGTATGATATTTAAATTTGTTTGATTTTAATGTATGCCAAATATATTACTTCATGTAAGGTTGATATTATGGTATTGATGATGATAAATCTTTATAGCTTAGAGAAAGATTAGGTAACTTAATCTGTTGGATGTTAGAAGAAAGGATTCACTTGGTTTCATGTAATTTCTTTTCTTACAGAGAAAAGTCCTATTTAATGGTAAGGGAAGTTTAGTAGTACATCAGTATATATTTATCCCAAGATTGATGATTAATTCTGCTATGATTATCTGGTTGCACTGTCTATGTACATTATTTTGTGTTGGTGTCCACCGTGATATTATTTGGCTTCATAAATACTTTATCACTAAGGAGTCAATAACTAGTTCTACTATCTTATTTGTTTACCCTTTTCATTGATTCTTTATTTTTATACTATTGTTATTAGTATTTTGATAGCATTATGATGACCATAATGTAAGTAATATTAATAACAGTATTGATATTGATAGCATATGAAAAAAATCCTAAAAATCCAAGGAATGGGAAACCTGTTAAGGTCAATGAAGACAGTAAAGTATGAGAGACCTAATTATAGGTTGATAAGAACTAAAGTTAGGAGGAAGCAAATGCTATAATGAAAACAAGTAAGATATAATTTATTGTGGATCATGACACAGCCTTGCTAGACATATGATGTTACCCTGTGCAAAACATTTTTTGTTGTTGATTTTATCTATTATTATTGTTATTATTATTTTTAACTTTTTGCAATCATGATTTTTATTGCTGGTATTCCATAGTCATTCTCTGGGTCTCACTTTGTCCACCAGGGTGTAAATAATTTCCAAAGAGAGCTCCATGCCATCAGTGTGGCAGAGTGGGTATGTGTTTGTATTTGTTGATCAAATGAACATTTGCCTGGATAATTCTTAAAAATTTAGTGTGGCACTATTTTAGTTGTAATATAAATTACTTATTTGTATTTTTGATTATGACTAATATGACATAGTACTCACAATTTAAATGATCAAGTAATAAGCTACCTAGTAATTATGCTACAGTTTTTGTATTGGCAATTATAGCTCTGTGCTCTACTAGTGGGGAGGGATTCATCTTGGTGTCCCACACAGCTATGGAAGTATCGTGCTCTATAAGGGGATCCCTGGACAGACAAGACTAGTGTGACTGTCCCCTTAACATGACATCCAAAGACTGAGAAAATGTTATAATCTTGTAGCTCCTTTGCTGCTTTATTGCAACCTTTTATTGATGGTATGCAACCATTCTTGCTATAACAAATTGAACCCAATTGTTGGATGGCAAGGACACACACCACACTCAGTTAGCCTCAGTGTTGTAAATCCTAAACAGTCATTTTTTAGCTCAGATTCTGGCCATTCAAGAGCTGCAGTTCCTCAGAAGTAGTGTTTAAGCTTTGTTTTATCCTCACTTACTGGATGATCATGTGTACAATAGCCAAACACATAGTGTGGGTTAGGAATATTCTTTTATTCTCTTCATTTGATCTTATTTTGCATAACCCCTTTACACAGTAATAGTCTAGTGGAGTCCTTTCTTTACATACCTACCACTATTCCCAGTACCATATTATTCACTATAGCTAAGTTAAGACAACACGTTTTAGTTGTCTAAAAGGTACATCTGATAACAGTTTGTGAGGTGTGAAATGGTTTTTGAACAAATTGTCATGAGAGTCCATTTTGTTGTGTCTATTACATATTTACATATTATCCGTGTAGCAAGGCGTTCCACTTACTACACCACAGGAGGTCTGTGGTGTAATGAATGCAATTGGGCAATAATTAATTCAGTAGCCATCACTTCTTATCAGACATCGTAACACTACATTATGACGATTATGTTGGCTTGATTTTCTGTGTTGAAGATTCTTAGTGACACTATGATTAATGCAATACTTTTCTGTTTTAGGTACTCTGATTTGGCCCGAGCCTACAAAGAGAAGGAGAAAGAATCAGACAAACTAAGAGACATATTAACTAAAACTCAGGATAAAGCTCTGAGAAAAGTAAGTTAGCTGAATGAAAAATGGATATGATGTAGAATGCATTTTTTTTAGTCAGTATTCAGATTCAGAATAACATTAATAGAGTAGATTAGTAGTCATGGTTTCCTTTCCTTTTTTATTACATATATTTGGAGCTTTGTCAGGTAGTTACAGGGGAAGGAGCATTTGAAGATTCTAGATTAATCATTTGATGGTAGTTTTTTTTTATATAAAAGCATTGGTTGCAATGTCATTTTGTTTGTATGCCAGTAAATGTTGAGGTAATAGTGTCTGTATGAGAATGAATTTCATTGTGACAAAAGTAGAAAAGATATGAATGAGAATGAATATCCTCACAGTGCAATAGATGTAGCTGACCAATTTCAACTTTATCTTTGTCAGAAATATATTGTTTCTTTCTCTTTTTCTTTTCTTTCCTTTATTTCTCTTTTTTGTATGTAAGGATAAGTATTGGTGGCAGATTGTATGTTTGTATATGTGGAAGAGTTAGGAAGTGGTTTATGTGTGTTTGTAGGTTAGGAAAAGATTTGGTAACAGTGTATATACTTATTCCTAAGCATATCTAACCTTTTGAATTTGTGTTGGAAAGCCTGAATATCTGTCATACCCTGTTGATATGTAGAAGGCCACTTTTTGTATTTACTACAGTTTTGTCATTTTTATGTTCACTCATACACTGTGGATGGCTAAACTGCTAGCTAGTTCCAAGAACAAACTTGCAACCATATATTGATGTTTACGTGACTAGTTTGGTGTTTTTAAGATTATCTGCAGACATGCAGAAGTATGTAAGTACATCTATTCCCCTTATAAAAAGTTAAAACACTTTGAAATTGTGGGGTGATTTTTTCCCATTTGTACAGAATAAGACTGTGCTCTTTGAGAAACTTTCCAGGTGGGTATCACTATCCTAGAAACTGAAAATCTTCATAGAATTTTTGCAATGGAATGGGGGATTAATAACTTACATGTTGCTTTATAGGAGTATTTCAAAACTAAAGAGGCTATATTTTTCTCATGAGAGAGGAAAAATTTGCATGTATGTTTTTTTCAATATTTGAATATCAGCCAGCAACTAGTCATCAAGACCTTTGAAATCAGTTAAACACTCCTGTATCTCCCCCTCACTCTCCCTCTTCCCATTTTCAATTTTGATACTGCTGTTCAATTACTATTTGACATCCCAGTAAGCTCAACAAACATCAGTGACAATATGGTGCCATGGCATATTTCAGTATTTCATATTAATATTATGCACAAACAACCAAATGCGCCATGGCACCCCACTGTTCAGCCTATTGAAATTGTTGAAAGTGTTGTTGATGTCCGTGCATGCCTTGGGCACCATATATCACTAACATGTCATATTTAAAATGCACAGATTCTTGTTATTTTTCATTATTTATTATTATGATTCACACAGATCCATGTACATCTGGTGTATAAACATGGGTTGGACATATACTACCATATATCCATGTGACTGATTACAGAATGAACTTGTAGAATGCTTATGAACCTGGAAATGAGTGAAAATCCAAGAATGCATAATTATGTAACCCCATGTATCAATGTGTTTGTGGCCTATTCTCAGGGAAGTTTTTCCATGATTTCATATGTATGAAAGAGCCCTTAACCCTATACTCACTGTGTCAGAATTTTCTATAGAGCACTCTGTGGCAACCGTCTAGTCTTATCCTTAGGGCACTCGCTGTGTACAACTCGCCCTTCCTGCTTGCTCGCTAGAGCAAATCATGAAGCATATACTCATGCCTGTCTTGGAAAGTTAGGTTTTCCATGATGGCTATAGCCATGCCTGTCAGTAGGTTGTTAACTCATTTCCACCTATGTGAGCCCATATCCTCCCAGTTGGTCTCCTGAGCACATTGTATTTGATGCATGTCCATCTCAATCTCTTTCACTGTCAAACGTAAGACAAATTTTAATGCTTGGGTCAGCTACTACCAGCTGTATATGTAGCATGTGTACATATAATAACAAACTCCATCTGCAGAGCAATCAGAGTATGCTCTGGCATAACTACAATCCATCTGCAGTGAATGGGTGAAAGATTGATACTTTTATTATTTAGTAGTATACTGTGTAATTAGATAGGAACAGGAATGTGTATTTTACAACTAACTGGCAAGAGCAATGATATGGTATCCTTTACCACAGGCAAAAAACATAACAGTTTAGTGTTTTATTATGCATTTGTGTTACTGTTCTATGGTTTGTTTAGGTGAGTGAACTAAGAGAACAGTGTACACTAGAACAACAAGCTAAGGCTCATCTTGAGCAAGAGCTAAGGAGTGACCTAGAGGAGAAAGACCATAAAATCATGGCTCTTCAGACCAAGGTATGTATCTTTGCAATTACTGGTGTAAGGAACATCATCTACCTGTTAGCACTGGCTGCTTGGTATTGCACTCACTACTTGTCTTGTGTTAATATTAAGTTGTGTGTAGGATTTGTCTGGTTTTGCTGTTTTAAAAGCTTTCTTTGTGAACAGAACTTAATGTCAAATAGCTTTACTATTAGTTGAACTATAGGAAAGGTATTGCTGTGGTTTGAAGTCAAATGCAAGACAAACTGTGGCTTTACCAGGTTGCCTTAAAAGGCAGATAATCTGCCTTCTTAGTTAGGGGGTGTTTACTGGATATGTTTAACAATGCCTTGCTGTTTCCTTAACAGTACTTGTATTTGCAGAATAATATGGGATTAGGTGGAAACTGTGGTATTGTACATAGGAATTAGATGTGCATGTTTGGTATACATATTGGATACCCTTGGCCTGTATTGTATAAGTAGATACTGTCCGTAATGTAACCAGGTCTCAGACACCAAGGAACTAGTAAATGAAGAGATAGTGAATAAGGTGGGTTGAAAATGGGCATGAGGATAACATAGTTGGGTTAGATTCAAACACTAAGTTTAATAGATTAAAATAGTAAGGATTGGGAAGGGATCATATAACAGAAAAGGCAGGATTGGTAATTATAGGTAATAAAGGGTAATGGCTCCTTGAGTTTTCCACATATTTCTCAAGTCATTTGTAGGCAGAGCAGCTTCCATTGTAATACTGTACATATCAATAATGGCAACTTGATAATATAACCACCTTAAAGTAATCAATGAGAAATCACCGTCTTTAAATGTAATAGCAGTTGGTAATAAATACCCTCATCAGACAGCATGAATTAGACATAGAATTAACTGAAGCTCCATATGCATGAGCTGCATACCTGTAAATCACTTTTTACGGATGTGCTTTATTAGATTTTTGTATAATTGTTAATAAAACTTTTAGAAGTCAGACTAGCAATTCCACTTACTGTTTTAGTAAATTGATTAATTTTAAAAAATCACATCACTTCAGTGTGTCCTTCTAGAGATATATATATTATATAACGTGATCAGATTTCAGTGCTGACTAATGTTATATATTTTCTTTAACAATATGAAAATGTCAGCTCTGTCAATACTGTTTACATCATTGTGGCCATTTTTCCTAAAAGTTATGACAGGATCAAAAGGTTAAGAGCAATCTGTTTTAAGAGGTACTTTAGAACTCTCAGAAGAAAGGATAGATTTATTGGGGACTGAAGCGTCAAACTTCAGAAAAATGTAGGTATCACAAGTTTATTTCTGAGCCATTCTTTGAAGTACTGGCATTTTGAAATATTGATATGAGTTTTCTACTGTATTTCTGTGAACAAAAAATAGCAGTATGTGTTTTTTCAAAATAGAAAGCAGTGATACACATGGAATACACTTTGCTTTGGATACTTAGTTATGCATGCTGACATTTTAAAAGACTGAAAAGAGAATTACCAGGTAAATCAAATGTTAGAGAAAGTCATCATTTGGTTGTGTTATAAATTTTGTATATGAAATGTGTTTATAGAAAGAACTTTTTGAATGAATCCAGAGAATTTATATTTTATCTTGATATGTGGCAAGTAAAAGATTATGATGCTGCTAAATCTTCATGAGTTGAGATTTCATTAAAAATGGTAGATACTCAGATGTAGTAAGTTTCTGATTCATAAATATTAGAAGGGTTGCTGTTATATTTCAGTGATACCTGTCAGTAACCTGCAGTAATATGGACAGTTGGGAAAGATTTACTTGTAAAATCTTGATATATGCTCACTTTAAATTTTTTCAATTATTGAGAAGTTGTTGATGTATAAAGGAAAGGGCTTACTGAAAGAAAGAATGGACAACTTGGAATTAAATATTTAAACTTGTAACATATAATGTCAACTTCCTCCCTTAACCCATTTACGATGGATGTCTCACATATGAGACACCCGGAAAAATAAACATTGCCAGGCGTCCCGCCAGTGTGACATTGGATTGGAGCTTGTGCTCCGATTCTGTCGCGGGCCGAGGCTGCCACGCCGATTTTGTAGCTGCCCGAAAACTATTATTTTTTGGCTTGGAAATATACCCGTGTTATTGGGTTAATCTTTATCTAGTTCACCATTCCTGAGTAATGACTATTTTTAATGGTAGGCCTCTCTGAAAATTTTCTTCAGAAATGCAATACTGTAATTTCGTGTGATAGGGCCATTGGTGTAAGGTTTAATGAGGGACTGTTTTCAAGTACTGTCCACTAGACTTTTTTTTATGAATTTAGTGGTAAAAGTTTGGAAATCTGTTCATCTTAGAAAAGAATGAATTGAATAATATTTTAGTCAGCATTTTACATGTAACTGGATATTTGTAATCAAGGGAAATTTGAGATACCTTTAGATTTTTTTCATGAAAAAGGGCATTTTTCCAGATTACTAACATGTATTGGTTCCAGTGTTTACTTTTAACCTCTTGTTAGATAAGATTGTGATTTAGCTCTGGGATGCATGTCTGATTGCCATGATATTTTTGAGGTGAAGCTTCCTTGTGGGCCAGGTAAGGCAAGTAATTCTCTGATTCTTGGAAAGGAAATGGGAGAAATGGGGAAAGGGAATAAATAGGGGGGTCAAAGGGTCTAAGGGTTCACTGTGGCTGTTTGTAGGTGAGTGGACTACGGGAACAGTGCATCCTTCAGCAACAGGCCAAAGCCCATCTGGAAGAAGAACTAAACGCGGACCTTGAGGAACGGGAACTCAAGATAGCCGCACTCCTGACCAAGGTGTGTCTTGTAGGAGCTTGTAGTTCTTAGGTTTTGTGGAATGTAGTAATCTAGTACTTTTGTATCTTGCTTTGAAGTCTGATGTATGATGTTTTGTTGCCTTTTTGTGTGTGATTTTGGATTCTATAATTTGTATGTTATGTTGAATCTAATGATCCAATTTTCCTGGGGTGTCCATTTCAGACATAGATAATTGCTTTTGATCTTGCAAAAAGGAATAAATTTGATTAAAGGTTATAATTTTATTTTTAAAAACTATGGTAAATGAAGCTTCTTATGATTTTCTTTGCTCTTTTTTTAGGAGCTTAGAGTGTCTTTGGTCTATGTCTAGATATTGCTTTTTCACGGTCTGTAATTTACAATTTTAAGAATTATTATTGCTATTTTATGTATGCTTTGTATAGTATGTTATTCACAGTTCTGTAATCACCATAATGATGGAGTCTGGGATTCACAATCTTTTCAAGATTTTCTTGAAATTTGATGTAGATAAACCGTAACTTAAATGGTGAAGCCACTGTGTTACTTTTTTGCATTCACATGATATTGTTCTCACAGGTAAAGATTCTCCAGGAGGGTGTTGTAGCAGGGGGTATTGGCGGTACAGATGCACACAGCCAAACCTCAAATGACAATCACTCGTCTGGCAGCCAGCGGGATGAGCGGCAAGTCAAGAGCCAAGACGATACTGATAATGTTTCAGCTGGTGACAACTCTTCTGGAGTGGAGAGTGTATCAACAGCTGAGAGTGCTTCCATGACAGATAACAATTCTATGGCAGATAATGTATCTGTAGCATCTCATGGTTCAGCCTCCACAGCAGTTACTGCAAATGCTGAAGCTGATGAGCTGATTGAAAAACTAAAAGGTATGTTTTTTTTGCTTTGTTAGGGAGTATATACAATTGGCTTTTTACTTATTGAAGAATGATGATAGATATACAGGCATTTTAATTGATGATAAATATACTAATTTGCTGGGATAGTGGAGAAAAGGGCATTTGGACAGGGAGACTTTCAGGAGACAGAAGATTGGATTTGATAGTGAAGACACTGGTAGAAGGAGCCCCAGGAACAAAAAAGGGAAGAGAAATGCTTGTCAGCAAAGATAGGATGTAATGGGGTAGATGTAACTGGAGAGTATTTTTCAGAGCCGAAGAGGTCATAGGTATGATCCAGAATACCTGGTACAAAATCTGTGTGGATAGTATGTGTCCACCTCCCTTGACAGAGATATTGTTTGATCCATATCAGGATCTTTTTTATGCTTTGTCTGTATTAGTTATTTAGATCAGAATGTTTATTCAAAGAATTGGGGGGGGGGGATTCATAAAAGATTAATGCCCTTGTAGTGGTGAAAGCTATATAGTATTCTATGCTATAGAATCCTTTCACTTATTTATTTATTATCACTGATAACTTATTTTCAGATTTTTGTTTTGCATTACAATTAACATGATCTACAGCACACTAAAGACTTTCCTGAAAAAAAGGCATGATCATATTTTGCATTGGTTAGTGGGTTTTATTGGAGCAGTACAGATTAAGGTGGGTCTGGCTGAAATTATCTTGGTGATTTTGGAAATCAAGAACATTGAAACTGTAGATAGTCCACATGGTATTTTAGGAGAAATGAATGACATTTGTTATTTAGATGTACCATTGGAGGTTAGGTGTTTAGGTTTTATCATTGTTCAATTGCTAAGATTTTTTTGGTTCAATTTATTTTGTAATATTTAACTAATAACAGAAAGTGTTTTTCTAACTGCATTACAGGACACTTTAATTCTTTAGGTTAATTTCAAAGTGCTTAAGCTTAGACATATGTACTACTGTTTGTGTGCAGCATATCATGTATTTTGTTTCAAGAACTATATTGCCAGTCAAGAAAGGTTACAATAGATGCAGAATTACCAGTTCATAGGTGTATAATATGCTTGAAAAGTGAATTTAAAGAATATTCCAGCAAAATGTGTATAGAAATCTAGGAGTAGGTAGGTAGGTATAATGTATATTTAGCAGTGTATTGATTAATTTGACATTGTTTTTTCTGTAGCCATATATATACATAATAGATATAAAAGTGTGGAAAATTTATAGTCCTGTAACATGGAACCCATAAAAGTATTCTTGCAAGAAGAGAAGAAGTCTTTACATTTTGCATGTATATTCTTTCTTTATGAATGTATTTTGTTAGACTTGCAATGAAAGTAAGCCTTCTTTTGATTTTTATTAATTTAATTTCTTATTTTTGTGTGTAAATTTGGAAGAATACCCATCAGATTAATGTATGTTTATTTTTGACTTGTGTAACAGTAAATGATCCTCTTCACAAAGATATTTATTTCAGCCACAGTGGAAGAGGGAGAGAGAGAAGAAACAAGTGAGTAGTGTTAAGACAGAGAGTAAGGTGTGGGCTGTAAAGTTAAATCGTTAGTTCTTTGCTGGATATATGCTCTGGCTGGAGCTTTTTGATCTGTTATGATGATATGCATGATACATAAGGACCATGTAAAATATTGATTAGTATGAAAAAAATGAGGATCTTGGAGAGAAATATGATGTACTTGGAATTGTATAAGGATTTTTGTCACGTATGAGCTATTATAGGAGGCTAAGAGAGCTGAAGGAAATGTTCTTACAACTCCACTTTATGCTGTGATATGAAAGTTGGTATTTTTTAGACATTTAACAATAAGCATAGAAACTCATTTTCTATTTTGATAGGGAAATGACATGATAAGAGGAATGAGCTGTCAAAAAATTATGCAGCTGAAGATTCAACATGACAAGAAAGTCAGAACATTACATCTGAGTCTAGTTACTAAATATGTAACAAATGGAAGCATTATATACAATTTTATATTGCTGTCAATTATAGTAGACAGCCCATCAATATGATTTTCCTAGCTTTTGTTGTAAAAGAATGAGTCTTATACCATTACTACTCAATCATGGTAGCCTTGAGAATGAAGGAAAATATGGCTCTTTTCAGAAAAAAAAATATGATGCAGCAACCTAACTTTAGATATGATAAAAGGAAACCAGGATTATGTTATTTTTGTTATTTTTTCATATTGAGCTGTCTTGTCTCAAAATTGTGCATGCATACTTTTCCAAAAGAAATTTTTGCCTGGACTGCTGATCACAGGACTCCTGGCTTTTCCCAGTTCAAGTGGCACTTATAATGCTAAATAGATATTCTTTATGTATATTAAGGAGCCATTTGTCAAATATAAGCCAAATGACACTGGATAATAAAATTTAAATTAAAGTACCATGCTTTGATTTTTTTATTTAGAAATTCAGTTCTTTAATATAGTAATTATTTAACCTGCTTGTAAATAAGAAAAATTATATGGTACCATTGCATCACATTACTAGCCATTGATGTAACACCAGTCATTTAGCTTTCTAGTTACTTGGTAGCAGGAAAACTTCTGGCTAGTTGGGAAAAGATGACAGACACTCATAGGAGTAATTTGGCATACAAGTCCCACATGTTTGGTACTTGAAAAAGATTGTGAAAAATGTCAAATGTAGGAACAGCTCAATTTTTTTATTGAAAAATTCTTAGCAGTCACATTCTTAGAATTATGTCCAATTGGTTCTTCTTATTTGCATTTCTTTCATTTCAAGGTTTAGTGATACCTACTGTATTCAGTACAGGTCCAGCTTTTCCAAGAGATATATGCTTTTAAAAGAGTATTTAGGCCTAGGTTATATATTGCAACAGTGTTGAACATGGCTACTTATGTATAACTTGTGATTCAGAGGGCTACAAATATTTCACAAATTGCATATCATTTTAAAGAATTTATTAAATTTAAT
>NW_020872110.1:64036-71691 GCF_003789085.1 Penaeus vannamei | reverse complement strand
AGAGAGAGAAGAGAGACGAGAAGAGATGATGAGAGAAAAAGAGAGGAGGGATGTGAAGGGAAAATCGAACGAGAGAGAGAGAAAAGAGAGCAGGAGAAGAAAAGAGAGAGAGGATGAGGAAAACGACGACGACGAGATGAGAAAAGAGAGAGAGAGAAACGACGCTAATAAGATGAGGAGAGAGAGAGAAAGAGACGGAGAGAGAGAGGAGAGAGAGAGAGAGAGAGAGAGAATGAGAGAGGAGGAGAGAGAAGAGAAGAGAGCAGAGAGAGAGCGAGAGAGAGAAAGAGAGCCATCACAAACCACCCCATCCCAAACTCACAACCCCTTTTCCCCATAAAAGAAAATCAGAAAAAAATCAGAAAAAAAAACAAATACAAGCATATCCACGCCAGCGAACGCACACGCCCGAGCGTGCGCTTACGCCGCGTGTGTGCGTACGTGCGTGCGTGCGTGTGTGTGTGCGCGCGCGCCTGTGCAACCCACGAGGCCTTCCCCTACGTCGCGTGGTTTGCTTGCAGATCAATAACTACAATGATGATGAAGCTGATGCTGAAAGCCCCGTCCATCATTTGCAAAGGTGATCAAACGCCAGAGTGTGTATCAGGCCGGTAGGCGAGTGGGCGGGGTGGGGTGGGCGTGGTTGGGTGGGTGGGTAGTGGAGAGGTTGGGGGGGTGACGGCGGCGCGATGAGGGGGGTCGTTGGGAGGGTAGGGGTGGTAGGGAGAGGGGGTTGTGGGGAGGAAGGAGAGGAGGGGAGAAGAGGGGGTTGGTGGGAGAAGGAGGGAAGGGGAGGGAAAAGTGGGGTTGTGAGGGGAGATTGGGAGGAAATACGGGGGTTTATGGGGGGAGGAGGAAAAGGGGGTGGAAATGGAAGAAAAAGGGGCCGTTGTGAGGGGAAGGG
Source organism: Penaeus vannamei (assembly GCF_003789085.1). Lineage (NCBI taxonomy): Eukaryota > Metazoa > Arthropoda > Malacostraca > Decapoda > Penaeidae > Penaeus > Penaeus vannamei. Next base: position 70,787 of record NW_020872110.1, on the reverse strand, counting down.
AGAGGAAAATGGGGTTTAAAATGGGAGGGGGAAAGGGAAAAGGCCGGTTTGAGGGGACGGAAGGAGGAATTGGGGGTTATGGGCGGAAAGGAGAGGAGGAGTGGGAAATGGCGGAAAAGAGTGGGACCACAAAGGCAAAGAGGTGTGGAGGAAATGGGTTTGCGAATGTGGGAAAAGGAGAGGGTTTGGAGAAGGGATATGGGGGTTGGATGAAGGAAGAAAGGCAGAGGAGAGGGGTTCGTTGGGGTTAGTGCGGAAGCGTAAGGAGGGGCGGAGAGAACATAGAGTAATGTGGGGGAGGGCGAGGAGTTTCAAGGGGGGCAAAGGGCCGGCGGGGCAGTGGGAAGTGCCGGAGGGGAGGGGGGGGGGCGCAGAAATCTCCGGGTGGGGAAGCGGGGGGGGTGGGTGGGAGTGGCAGTCGGAGAGAGTAGAATTGGAGAAGTAATAGAGTATTCACTCCCGAAACCTACGCCTGCTTAAAAGGTGTATTCTCTGTCAATCACCCTCCCAGGAAGTCAGATGACGCACGTAAATCCTTTGTTAATAAAGTGCTATACACGATAACGATACACTAACGGCACTCAGATAAACACACGTAAATCCTTTGTTAATAAAGTGATAACAAAGATATCGATACACTAACGACACTCGGATAACACACCGTAAATCTTTGCTAATAAAGTGATAACAAAGATAACGAAACACTGACGACACTCGGATAAACACACGTAAATCCTTTGTTAATAAAGTGATAACAAAGATAACGATACACTAACGGCACACTACTAACATACACCTTTACACCACCGGAGACACAACAAGACTGACTTACGATTTCTTAAACGATAGGAAGTGTTGCCAAACAAACTATATCGTTAGCTTGTTTGCGAACAACCACACACTCGGTACATAGTTTGTCTATTGCTATGTTGTTCTTATAACATACAGAGTGATTTCAGGGATAATTATGGTAATGATGATGATGATTATGATGATGATGATGATATTAATGATAATAATGGTGATGGTAATAGCTATGATGATGATAATGATGATGGTAATAGCTATGATGATGATAATGATGATGATAGTAACAGTAAAAATGATAATGTTAGTAATGATGATATGAGATACGATACTAATGATGATAATAATAATGATAGTAACGATGATCATAATGATGATAACAGTCAAAGCAATAATGATAGTAATGATAATAATGAGGATGATGATGATAATAATGATAATAATGATAGTAACAACAAAAATAATAAGGGTGGTAATGATAATGATAATGATAACAATGATAATAATAATGATGTCAATAATCATCATAGAGTCATCATCAACAACAACAATAACAACAATAATAACAGTAATGGAGAGAAAAAAAATGACCTATAAACCCAAACGACCAATACCAACAAAACACAAACAAAAAAAACACCAACAATGACAAACAAACGAAAGAACACGCAAACAACAACAACAACAATAAAAAAAAGAAAACGGAGACAGCTGACAACAAACGAAGAAAACGCAAATAACAACAGGCAACAACAAAAAAAAAAAGAAAAAAAAATCGGAGACAGGCGATTCCAACAAACACCACAATGACAAACAAACGAAAGAAAACGCAAATACAACAACAACAAACAACAATAAAAAAAGAAAAAAAAATCGGAGACAGGCGATTCCAACAAACACCAACAATGACAAACAAACGAAAGAACACGCAAAACAACAACAAAAACAATAATAATTAAAAAAAAAAAAAAATCGGAGACAGGCGAGTCCAACAAACACCCCAACAATGGACAAACAAACGAAGAAAACGCAAATACCGAACAAAACAACAACAACAAACAAAAAAAATCGGAGAGAGGCGAGTCCAACAAACACCAACAATGACAAACAAACGAAGGAAAACGCAAATACCAACAACAAACACAACAATTAAAAAAAAATCGGGAGAGAGGCGGAGTCCAACAAACACCAACAATGACAAACAAACGAAAGAAAACGCAAATACCAACAACAACAAAATAAAAAAAAATCGGAGAGAGGCGATTCCAACAAACACCAACAATGACAAACAAACGAAAGAAAACGCAAATACCAACAACAACAATAAAAAAGAAAAAAAATCGGAGACAGGCGATTCCCAAAAAAGCGCAAAATAAAACAACAACAATAATAAAGAAACAAAAAAATCGGAGACAGGCGATTCCCAAGCGAGATAAACCCGAAACGAACGCAAGAAATTTTCTATCGGTGATGTACCTTTGGCTCAGGACCCGGATGGAGGAAGTGAGCTCGCGAGGGAAAACCCTTTCCCGATATAGAGGAGGGAATATTTTTCGCGGGGAGGGAAGGAATAGAGGAGGGGAGGGATGGAGAGGGAGGGATGGGAAGAGGGAGGGGAGGGGGGAGGGATGGAGAGGGATGGAGAGGGAGGGATGGGAGGAGGGAGGAAGGGGAGGGAATGGGGAGGGGAGGAGAGGGGAGGGATGGTAAGAAGGAGGGAAGGAGATGGAGGAGGGAAGGCGGAGGAGAGAGGGAGGGGAGGGAGGGATGGAGAGGGGAGGGATGGAGGAGGGGAAGGTGGAGGGAGAGGGAAGGAGAGGAGCGACGGGAGAGGGGAGGGGATGGAGAAGGAAGGGAGGGGGAGTGAGGAAGGAGAGGAAGGGATGGAGAGGGAGGGAGGAGGGAGAGTGAAGGAAGGGGTGATGGAGGGAGATGGGAGAGAGGCGAAGGAAGGAGGGAAGGGAGGAGGGGAGGAAGGACGGAGAGGGGGAGGGGTGTGAGAAGGGAGGGGAGAGTGAAGGGAAGGAGAGGGAAGGATGGGAGAGGGAGGGAAGGAGGGGAGAGTGAAGGAGACGGGTGATGGAGGGAAGGATGGAGAGAGGAGGGAGGGAGGAGAGGGAGGGAGAAGGACTGTGAGAGGGGGAGGGGGTGGTAGGAAAGGAGGTTATATAACGGATGTGGAGATAGAGGGGAGGAGAGGGGTTGGGAGGGAGGAAAAGTGGTTGGGGGGAGGAGAGGGCGAGGGCCAAGGGAGAAGAGAAAGGATAGATGGGTAGGGAGATAGAAGAGGGAAGGGGAGTGGAGAAGAAGGAAGGATATAAAAATGGATAAGGAATGGGAGAGGAGAGATATGTAAAAGTATAAAGGAGAGGGGGGCGGGAGGATGGAGTGGAGGAAGGAGAGGAAAAAGTGGAAAGATTGGAAGGATATAAAAGTGATAAAGAAGAGGGAAATGAAGAAGAAGGAGAGAGGAGTAAGAAAGAGAAACGAGTATTAAAAAGAGGAAGAAAAGAAGATAAAAGACGTAAGGGAGAGAGAAGCGTATAAAGGATGGAAAGGAAAGAAATAGAGAGGAATGTAGAACGGTATTAAAAGAGAGAAGGAGAGTTAGAAAGAAAGAACAAATATGTGCCATAGAAAGAAGTTGAAGAAGACTATTAATAATGATAATAATGATATATGATTAATTAATAATAAATGAATATAATAATAATAATAATAATATAATAATATCAATGACATGATAAAAGATAATAACGATAATGATGATAGTAATAGTAACAATGACAAAAGATAACGGAGGTCGTAATAACAATAGAATGATAAATGTTTATATAAAAAATAATCTGATAGTAATGATAACGATGATGATAATTACACGAACAACAACAGAAATGAAATGAATGATAATGATAATAGTGATAATGATGAAGATCATAGTGCAATTTAAATTCATTATCTTAATTAATAACAATAAGGATAAATAAATCACAACATTAAATACACAATTAAGTAACAACAAGGATAAGCATAATGATGATAATAACATTAGTAATAACAATGATACTCATATCTCCTAATTAAAAATAGTAATAATGATAATGCTATCCCAGTGATATTGATTGATAGTAATAATAACAATGATAATGATATATAAAAACATAATAATATAATATAAAAAAAATAATAATAATAATAATAACGATGATAAAACAAAAGATGATGATAATAATGAATAATTATGTAATAATGATTATGATGATAACAATGATTATTACATATATGTTATTATTATTTATTATTATTGTATTATTATTATTATTATTATTATTTATTATTATTATATTATTATTATCTTATTAATTATGATTATTATTATTATTATTATTTTATTAATATTAGTAGGCAGAATATAGTAGTAGTAGTAGTAGTAGTAGTTAGTAGTAGTAGTATAAAATAATGATTTATATGATAAAATAGTAAATAATCACAATAATCATCATGATAACGATAATGATAAGGATAATAACGAAATTAATGATAATAAAACAATATACCAAACAATGGTAATAATGATGATAACAATAGAATGATCATAAAAACATTGACATTGCTAATAATGGGACAATTAATAATAACATTAATGATGACAATAATAACAATGATTATAGCAATAGTATTAATACGAATAATGATAACAATAATTATGATATTAGTAATAATGATAATGATAATGTTAGTAATAACGATGAAAATAATGAAAATGATAGCAACAATAATAATAATAATAACAATTATAGTAATAATAATGAAAACAATAATAGTAATATCATTAGTAATAACAATAATGATAACAATCATAATGATTTTGACAATAATAATAACAACATTAATAATAATAGTGAGAATAAGAATAATAATGCTCATCATTATGATAATAATGATAACAAAAATATGATAATAATATAATAATATTGATAATGATAACAAAATTATATATAATAATAACAACAGTAATGACAATGGTAATAATGATAATGAAAAGGAAAGATAACAATAATTATAATAATAATAACAAAAATAATAATGATAATGATAGCAATTATAGTAATGATATTGATAATAATAATGATGATGGTAATTATGCTGATACTCATGATAACAATGATAATAGTAATGATAATAATTATAATAATAATAATATGGTAATGATGATGATAATAATGATAATAATAATAATCATAATCATAATAATAACCAAGGATGTAATGAAATAATAATGATAATGATAATAATAATAATAATAATGATAATAATAATAATAGTAACAATACCGATAATAATAATAATAATGATATACAACAACAACAACAAAGGCGCGAACAACAATAAATAATTAAATAATAACAATAATAATAATATAATAATAATGATAATAATAATAATAATTAATTGACAATGATAATAATAACAATAATAACAATAATAATCATTACTATTATTAGTAGTAATAGTAGTAGTAGTAGTAGTAGTATCATTATCATTATTGTTATTATAACATTTATAAAAAGATAATGATAACAATGATAATGACAATAATGGTATCGATAACAATTGATAAGAAAATGAGGATGAGGGGATATGATAACCTAAAGAAAGTTATAATAATGACAACAAAAACAAATGGAAATTGTAATGATAATTAATGAAACAATAATGATAATAATGATAAATTAATATTAATGATAATAATAATAATAATGATAATAATAATAATAAATAATAATAATAATAATTAATAATAAATTAAAATAATAATAAGTAATTAAATAATAATAATAAAATAATAATAATAATAATAATAAAATAATAATTAATAATAATGATAATAAAACAATGATAATAATAATGTAATAAACCAATAACTAGTAATAATAATAATAATAATATAATTATAAATAATAATAATAAATAATGCATAACGGAAAGTAATAATAAACAATGCCCATAAGATGATGATAGTAATTCTAATAACAATACTGCCATAATAAGAATAATTACAATTGGTGGACAAAGGATATTATGATGATGAATGAATAATGGTAAATAACGGCATAATGACAATACTATCAATGATGCATGATGGTAATACTTGATTAGTGCATAATAATAATTAATAAATAATCAAATTGAATACGGACTTAACTACTANTATTATGATAATCAAATATATATGTGTATTATATAGTATATATATATATATTAATTGATTTATATAATATATATACATTGACATATTACCATATATATTATACATACTTTACTATATAATATATATATATATACTTATATATACATATAATATATATTAATATGTTCACATATATCATATATATATCATATATTATTTATATCATATATAGTGTCAACGTAAGTGTTGGGGGCGTGGAGGTGCTGGTAATGAGAGGGGGTCTTGGCTTGCTGGTTTATTGGGGAAGGTAAAGGCGTGACCCCGAGAGTGACCTCGCGCCCCGAGTCCCGAGGCGAGGAGGGTGACCTCCTGTCCTGTGGCTGCTCCTCCTGTCAGCTGGGTCTGGTCTGCCTTCTTCTGCCTTCTGCCAGGCAGGGAGAAATGCCCCCTATTTGTCCGGCCGATCCTTCCCTGAGGAGGTGCCTGCTTCTCCCTCCTTGGAGTGCCACTTCCTCCGGCCGTGACCAAGGGGCGAATACCTTCTCCAAGGTAAACACAAGCTCAGTGTTGGAGACGCGAAGCAGCTGTTTCCTCTGGCGCTGTAGATGCAGGGGATCTGGCACAGCGGGGCGTAGGCTTTGTTCAGCAGGGGTGGGAGTGGGAATGCCGCCTTCCGGATTGGCAGGGAAGTGTGAAGCAACGCCCATCCACCAGAGCATATTGTTGACATATAGCATGTATATACATTATATG
>NW_020872110.1:34036-61536 GCF_003789085.1 Penaeus vannamei | reverse complement strand
AGGGAAAGAGAATAGGGAAGGGGGAAGGGGAAGGGGGAAGGGGAGATGGAAAGGGAGAGAGAGAGGGAGAGGCAAAAGAAGAGGGGGACGAAGGGAAAGAGGAGAAGGAACGGAAGGAACAGAGGGAAGGAGAGAAAAACCCGAGTGGCAAACAGAAAGAAATAAGAAAGTCAAACAGGTAAACCGACATACGAACAGACAGACAACGACACAAGTAAACCACACAGACCCCATCAACCCCCCCCCCCCCCAGAAAGCGATTTCCCAAAAATGGACGCTTCTTGGTTTCCCGAAGCATTCAATCTCCGTCAAAGTTTTATTTTTTTTCCATTTCATTTCTTGTTGCGCGACGTTATTGCATGCAGCCGTTGCAGATATTGGTGAGGCATCGAGCGCGCCGTTACTCATGCGATATGAGTAAGGGAGGGCGTTCGGGCGAGGCGTTCGAGCGAGGGGTTCGGGCGAGGCGTTCGGGCGAGGCGTTTCGGGCGAGGCGTTCGGGCGAGGCGTTCGGGCGAGGCGCGGGGGCGGCCGCAAGCGGCGCCGCGGCACTGGCTCGTCTGGGCCCACACTTTCTCCACTGAGGCCAAGCTGCGAGAGGGATTGGGAGGGAATTGACCATAAGACGGATAAGCACCTTCGTCATTATCATTGTTTGTTTTTATCATCACTGTTACATTTCATCATCATTGACTTACTATCATCATAATTATCAACATTATCATTACCATTATTATCAGGATTATCTTTGTCAATATCATAATTATTATTATTTTATATTATTATATGCATTAAATATGATTCACTACCATTTATTATCATCATCAATTATTATTATACATGCTTATTACAATCACTGTTACCATTCTTTTATCCAATATTATATCATTGTCAACACTCTTATAGTAAAACTTTCTTTCTATCAAAAATCTACTTTTTTTTTCTTTTTTTGCATATTCTTCCTCTCAAACACTTTTTTTTTTTCAAATTTAGAAGTTATCACTTTTATCCAGTTATTCCCAAAACTTCCCTGAATGAAATGAAAACGGGAGTAAAAACAAGGCCGTCTTTTTCAATATTCTGCTTTCAACAGCAGTCTATTTTAGGGGTCAGTATATTGATATACAAAAATACATATATACATATGTGTATGTGGGTATACATATGTGTGTGTGTGTAAATACACATGTATATATATTTGAATATGTATATAGACCATTAAGTTATGCTACTCAAATTAAAATTAGGTGTTAAAATTTGACTTTTTTGGGGTCTCCTTAATAACCAAAGCCCCGGGTGGCGGCAGCGATGCCAGAGTAATGTTATCATTTGTATTAGAATTGATATTAACAAGATTGACAAGAATAATATAGTTAGAATATTTATTCTATATTGAATATTAAAAAATCTTATAGGAAACACATACACATTCATGCATCTATCTATCAGCTAGTTGATCTCTCTCTCTATATATATGTATATATGTATATGTGTGTGTATACATCCATTACACACACACACACACGTATATATACACATATTTTCATTTCTACATACATCCATACATACACACACAATTAAACACATGCACACACACACACACACACACACACACACACACACACACACACACACACACACACACACACACACACATATATATATTACTATATATATATATATATATATATATATGCATATGTCCAGCCTCATCCCAATGCGACGCAACTGCGCTTCTGTCCGAGCAGGGAAGCGCCGCACTTTTGCTAAGTGAGGTGGAACCCGAGGCGCTCTCTCTCCCACTCACATAAAGTGCGTTTTTTCCCTCTTCGTTTTATAACATTTTTTGTTATTTCCAGTTACACAAAATTAGTTCCAGTTACACCTAAAAGCGTTTCTCATTCGGATAAGTGGGTGTGAGATGGAGGAAGCAGCTCCTGATGCGACCCTGACTTGCTTTGGTTTCCGTTCAGGCCGGAAAGTTTCGGGTCTTCGGCCGCCTGTTCCGCTGGCGACGGCTGGCCGATTCGACTTAAATGCTCCCAATCGGCATTAGCGATCACAAAGAGAGGTCAGAGGTCACGCGCATGTGGGGATAATAACCGAGTTTCATATTGCTGTCTGGTATTAAAAAGGCGAAAAGAGAACAAAAAAAAAGTAATTTGTGTCGTGTTGTTAGAGGATTTAGGAAAACTAGATGAAATGACGCCAAAACGAAAAATATCATCAAGCAAAACAAGCCATTTTAATACAAATACATATATACATTAACACACACACACACGCGCATGACCACCTTCATACTTATCACGAAATCCCACATCAACAGCGGCCATGTCCAACCCTGTATAACGGCCGCCCAGTCTATTCGATAAACGATGCACAACTGGATCCAACTACGGCATCGTAATCCGAAAAGCACACGCGGATCATTAATATCGCATTTATTACCAAAAAACCGCGGAAAAAAGTTGGTGAAACACAGATTAAATATTCTGAATAGATAATGGGGCGCCCGTGTGCCGCGTCCGTGTATGGGGAGCGCGGAACTTTTTTGCACAGATTTGGCTTTCGAAATAGTTTGCTGCTGGCGGGGGGGGGGGGGCAGAGGGAGGGGAGGAAGGGAGGGAAATGGGAGAGGACAAAGGTAGGAGAGAGGGGGGAGAGAGAGAGGAGAGGAGGAGAGAGAGAGAGAGAATAGATCCAACAGTGTACCATTGAAAAAGAAAAATAATCAAATGAATAATTTTCGAATAAATTTTATGGCTCAACAATACAGAGCAAATGGAAGACGTGACAAAACAATCAATGTAACACTATATAGTCACTGGACAAACGAGCTTTCACATCAAGACGACACAATAATAAGAATAAAAACAATATTATGGGTTGGCAAAAACATGCTTGTTTTTACATCGAGACGATAAAAATAAAAACAAAAGAACAGAAACAAAAAATAAAGGTTAGCAAAAACAGGCGAGTTTTTACATCAAGATAAAACGATAATTATCAAACAATATCATGGGCTAGCAAAAAAACAAACGATTTTTATATCATGAAGATAAAATTAAAAACAAAAGTACAGAAAGATGTTATGGGCTAGCAAAAAAAACAGACGACTTTACCACCAAACAGATAAAAAGAACAAGAGCAAAAAGCAGCATTCCGGGCCAGCAGGAACACCGGGACCACTCTACCTCGGCGGAGATACCCAACAGCTGCACAACGTACCTGGAACGAAGACAGATCGTTTAAGGCGCTGAACAAGGGCGGCGGTCACTTGCACTGGTGACACAACGCGGCCGTTTAAAGTTTAGCAAAGTGTTTAACAATATATTATATCATATTGCGTTGATACATATACATGTATTTGGGCATAGGATAACTATAACTGGAGGAAATGAAGGTAACAGACGTCGTTATCATTCAAACAGCACAGTTATTCTTACCATAAGCATTAAGAAAATACTGTTATGCTAAGTTGTGCGTTTTTTTTTTTATTCTCTCTCTCTCCCCTTTCTCTGTCTCCCTTCCCCTTCTATCCCCTCCCCTCTCTCTCCCTCTCCCTCCTCCTTCCCCCTCTCTCCTCCATTCCCCCTTCTCTCCCTCTCTATTCCCCTCCCTCCCTCCCTCCCTCCCCCCCTCTCTTTCTTTCTCTCTCTCTTCCCTTTTTCTCGTCCTCAGCTCCTCCTTCTCTGCTCCTTCTCCATAACTAACGAGATGCCGAAAATATTCTGAAGCCAGATTCCTATTTTTTAATTGTTTCCTTTTTTTTCGGAAGGAGGTAAGAAGCGAGAAGAGGGGAAGGAGAGAGAGAAGAAGAGGGGATGGTGAAAGGAGAGAGGAGGGGGGAGGGCGAATCAGGGAAGGGAAGAGAGAGGAAGAGGGAAAGGGAAGAGCAGAAGAGTAAGGGTGAGCAGAGACAAGAAGAGGGAAAGAAGAAGATGAAGAAGAGGAGTACCAAAAATGGAGAGAGGAGAGGAGAGGCGAGACGAGAGCCCCCTCCCCTCCCCCTCCCCCTCTCCGCCCCTTCCTCCTGGATAATTCAACATTCATGGCAGACTCGCCGAGCCAAAAGAAACCGCGCATGGAAAACTCGCTCATCCTGTAACGGCGCCGTCAGGAGACCTCCCTCATCAGGCGCCCCGGGAAGGAGGAGCAAAAAGGAGGAAAAAGGAGGAAGGGGGGGGGGAGGAGGGTAGGGAAGGGAGGAAGAGGAGAGGGAAGAGGTAGGAGGAGAGGGGAGAGGAAGAGAAGATGGAGGGGAAGGAAGAGGAGGAGAGGGGAGAGGAAGAGGAGGAGAGGGGAAAGGAAGAAGAGAAGGAAGGGGGAGGAAGAGAGGGAAGGAGGAAAGGGAAGGGGGAGGAAGAAGGGAAAGGAAGAGGAGAGAAGGGGGGGAGGTAGGAGAAGGAAAAGGAAGAAGAGGAGATGGAAGGGAAAGGAAGAGGAGGAAAGGGAAGAAGGGGGAGGAAGAGAGGGAAGGAGGATGAGGAAGTAGGGGGAAGGGAGGGGGAGGAAGAGGGGGGATGGGAGGATGGGGAGGAGAAAGAGGGGGAGAGGAATTAGGGAGGAGAAATGGAGGAAGCAAGGGGGAAGGAGAAAGAAAGGAACGAGAAGAAGAGGAATATTAATGATGACAAAGGAGAGAAGAGAAAAAGGAGGAGGTGAAAGGAGAAGAGGAAAAGGAGGAGGGCGGAAGGAGAAGAGGAGAAGGAGCAGAAGGAGGAACGAAGGAGGGGCCCGAGAGCGCGCATCGCAACGGCGCCCGAAGGAGCCGCGGGTCGAGGGGCGAGAGGGAAAGGGAACGAGAGAGAGAGACGAAGGAAACAAAATTATGGAAAGCCAAAACAAACACGTAATAAAGGTGAAAAGTGAATCATATATATATATATATATAACTACATATATATATACATATATATATATAATATATATATATATATATATATATATATATATACATATACAACATTATATATATATATATATATATATATATATATATATAATATATATATATATTATAATATATAAATATATATATACACATTTTATATCTGTATATATCTGTATCTACATCTGTATCTATATCTGTTTCTATATATATATATACATAAACATACACATATACATATACATACATACATACATACATTATATATATATATATATATAATATATATATATATATATATATATATATATATTATAGACAGATAGATAGATAGATAGATAAATAGAGAGATATAGATATACATACATACACACATATCCAGACGACGCTAGTTTGATATATATATATATATATATATATATATATATATATTATATATATATATATATATATATATATATGTGATGTGTGTGTGTGTGTGTGTGTGTGTGTGTGTGTGTGTGTGTGTGTGTGTGTGTGTGTGTGTGTGTGGTGTGTGTGTGTGTGTGTGTGTGTGTGTGTGTGCGTATATATATATATATATATGTGCATATGCATGTGTGCACACACACATACATATATATAAGCCCATTTTGGTATTTGCAAGATGGCATAAAGTCGCGAAAATGAATCAATCGCCCCTTTGGTAATAATAATAACAATAGTAAACCATTTGGCGAGAAAAGGGGAGGCAGTGCGCCGTTGTTCCGGATATGCTTAATTGGTCGGTTGTATAATCGACTGGAGGAATATCATACTTCGTCCAGTAATACACAAATGATGTTAAATCATCACAGAATTCCATGCCTCGAAAACACTGAGGAAATATCTATAATCACAGTGACGAGGATGATTACAATTCCAACAACCCATAATGACCACAACAATTATAATCGATGCCGCAAACCCGGCCCAGGCTTCCCCCAACAGCGCGCCGCAAGTTGCTTATGACCAAAGCTCCCGCGCACAAAAACCACTTTATGAAGCTTTTAAAAGATTTCGCGGCGGCCAAAGGGCGGAAAGAGCGACGCTTCTTGCTAATGGCGAGGAATCCACTGATAAGGGAGAGGCAGCGCCAACTTCGACGCGGAGGGTGGACCAAGAGCCACGCCCGGACTGATAAAAAAAGGGAGGGAGGGAGGGAAATGGAAAGGGATGGATGGATGGATGGATGGATGGATGGATGGATGGGTGGATGGATGGATGGATGGATGGATGGATGGATGGATGGGATGGAGGAAAGGAGGAGGGAGGGAGGAAGGGAAGGAGGGAGGGAAGAGGGGAAGGAGGGTGCGGGGAAGGAATGAAGAAAGGAAGGAGGGTGAGGGAAGGGAGGGAAAGAAGGAGGAAGGAGGAGGGAGGGGGAGGGAGAGGGAGAGAAGAGGGAGAGGAGAGAGAGAGAGAGAGAGAGAGAGAGAGAGAGAGAGAGAGAGAGAGAGAGAGAGAGAGAGAGAGAGAGAGAGAGAGAGAGAGAGAGAGAGAGAGAGAGAGAGAGAGAGAGAGGAGAAACAAAAAATCACATTTTTTAAAAACAGTAGCGGGAGCCAAAAGTTTTACATTAAAAGTTAGAGTATCAAATTCAGCTTCCGACCTCCGAGCGTGCTGGGCCTTTTGGAGGTGAACTGAGCTGCCCTGCGCCGCATTCCCGTCCCCTCATGATCATAATCACCTCTGTTATCGTCATTATTACGACCTAATCGCCTCTACCGGTCTTGCCCTCATTAGTATCCGGACCGAATCAGAAACGGATTGAATGTCACGAGGAGAGAGACTGGATGCTGACGGCGCGCGTGCAGTGAAATGACCTGATAGCTAGAGAAACAGACGATTGAGGATTGCAGGCAATGGTAGATTCCCCTCCCTTCCCTTGCGCGATCTGGGCTAATTTCCCTCAGTTGGTCTCCTTCCCAACTCGTGCCATGGATTTGCAGGTAGATTTTCTGCTACACAACGATCTGACCTTTTTCACTTTCTACTTACAACGCTTGCTGATAACACAATCACAAACAGATACAGACATAGGCACAGAGACACACTCATTACACACACACTGACAAACACACATACACGCACACACAACGTCCAAAAATCTTTCGCTTCTGCCTGGCCCGCAAACAGCCAGCTTCGCAATGAGACTACTCATCTATGACTCCATATTGCCCTGCTTGCTTTAACAAAAAAAAAAACAATATTATAAGAAACCACTAGAACCAAGAAGGGTCAAATATTGTCAGAAAGTGCCAAGGAGTGCCAGAGAGTCTCATGCGATGCCAGAAAGCCTCACCCAATTCGGAAAATGCCCAGCAGCGCCAGGAGGTGCCAGCTGGAACGCAGAATTATTACTTTACTAATTACTTTCCGGGAAGAACCTTCTTTCACGGCGTCGCTTCCTCCGCGGGAAAAAGGCAAGACGCAAAGGAGAGGAAAAGGCAGACGAAGACGAAGTAAAATTAAAAATGAAATGCATAGAAGGTGGAAGAGAAAAGGGTAATGAAAGAAGAGAAACAAAAAACAAAATGAGAAACAGAAAGCAAAAATTATTCAAACGAGAGTCACGTAACGCGGGTTTATCCCATCCCGATAAATAGGTAAAACAGGCGTTAAAATGCCAGGCAGAAATCAGTGAGGCTCCAGAACAGGCGAAGCAATAAATATAATAATATTCTAATGCATAGGCAAGAGGAAACGGACAGTCATACACAAAATGATCGCACCTTTCATATAACTGGACACACAACACACTCACTCTCTCTCTCTAACACATACACCCACCTCCCACTCTGAGCACGACCCGCACTTGCAGGCGAATACATATATAATTCCCACCATGAACCATGAACTTTCCGCAAGAACAAAGAGGTCAAACCCACATGACCTGACCTCGGCTGCCCCCCCCCAATCCTGACACGGAAATGTCAGCAAAAAATCTCATCTGTCATTTTCCTCGGGTGATTTGATCTTTGTTTTATTCATTTTTTTTCTGATTTGATTTCATTTTTTTCGAATGAATTGGTAACTAGATGGATAGACAGACATAGAGAGAGGGAGAGAAGGGAGAGGAGAGAGAGAGAGAGAAGAGAGAGAGAGAGAGAAGAGAGGAGAGAGAGAGAGAGAGAGAAGAGAGAGAGAGAGAGAGAGAGAGAGAGTGAGAGGAGAAGGAGAGAGAGAGAGAGAGAGAGAGAGAGAGAGAGAGGGAAAGAGGGAGAGGGAGAGGGAGAGGGAGAGAGAGAGAGAGAGAGAGAGAGAGAGAGAGAAGAGAAGAGAGAGAGAGAGAGAGAGAGGAGAGAGAGAGAGAGAGAGAGAGAGAGAGAGAGAGAGAAGAGAGAGAGAGAGAGAGGAGAGAGAAGAGAGAGAGAGAGAGAGAGAGAGAGAGAGAGAGAGAGAGAGAGAGAGAGAGAGAGAGAGAGAGAGAGAGAATACTTTTCATAAGGAGTCTAGTGTGCGTAGATGAGTGAGGCGATTATAAAATGATACTAATGGCCAAGAAAATAATCAGATAATTATGTCAATCATATAAAAATGAATACAAAGAGCAACTAAACAAGAAAAGAAAGAAAAATGGAAAGAAATATGAATACAAAACATCACATCAAAACAAACACATCTTCATTTTGTTCATAGTTCAAGGCTTTCCCCGAGAGCAAGGCGGGCGGCAGGAAGTTCCTCCGAAATGCACATTAACGCTGTCTTGATCTTGGCCCTCAAGAGCTGAGGAGGACGAGAAGGAAGAGGAGGAGGAGGGGGAGGAGGAGAGGAAGAGGAGGGAGGAGAGGGGAGGAGGATAGGGTGGGAGGAGGAAAAGATGGACAAGGAAGAGGAGGAGGAGCTTAAGGATGACAACAGAGGAGGAGGGGAGGAAGATGAAAGGAGGATGACGAAGAGAAGAGGATGGGGGGGAGGAGGAGAGGAGGGAGAAGAGGACGCTAAGGATGACAAGGAGGAGGAGGAGGGGGAGATTTAAGATTTAGTTCTAATTCGCATTTGTTTACCAAATGGATATTCTTTGTTGTGACATACTGTCCTGTTTATATTTTGCCCAAATCTCTCCACCCTGTGTGCAGGAGTGGCCGGGGTTAACCACTCACTGGCCGGCGCGTGGGATTGAAGCGCAGGTCCGCAAGATTGCTAGAGAGCCAGCAGCCCCTTAACCGCTGCGCCAGATCCTTAGGAGGACCTAAGGATGACAAGGAGGAGGAGGAGCTAAGGATGACAAGGAGAAGGAGGAGCTAAGGATGACAAGGAGTAGAGGGGAGGAGGAGCTAAGGATGATAAGGAGGAGGGAGGAGCTAGAGGATGACAGGAGGAGGAGGGGGGAGGAGGAGGGTGAGGAGGAGGGGAGGAAGGAGCTAAAGGATGACAAGGAGGAGAGGAGGAGCTAAGGATGACAAGGAGGAGGAGGGGGAGGAGGAGCTAAAGGATGATAAGGAGAGGGGAGGAGGAGCTAAGGATGATATAAGGAGAAGGAGGGGGAGGAGAGCTAAGGGTGACAAGAAGGAGGAGGGGGAGGATCTAAGGATGACAAGTGAGGATGGAGGAGGAGGGGAGGAGCTAAGGATGACAAGGAGAGAGGAGGAGGAGGAGGAGCTAAGGATGACAAGTAAGAGGAGGAGAGCTAAGGATGACAAGTAGAGGAGGATAAGGGAGAGGAGCTAAGGATGACAAGAGGAGGATGCTAAGGATGACAAGAGGAGGAGCTAAGGATGACAAGGGAGGGGAGGAGGAGCTAATGCTGATAAAGGAGGAGGAGGAGCTAAGGATGATAGGAGGAAGAGGGGGGAGGAGGAGCTAAGGATGACAAGAAGGAGGGGGAGGAGCTTAGGATGACAAGGGGGAGGAGGAGGAGGGGGAGGGGGAGCTAAGGATTGACCAAAGGAAGGAGGAGGAAGGAGGAGGGGGCTTAAGGATGGCCAAGAGAAGGAAGGCGGAGGAGGACCTAAGGAATGACAGGAAGGAGTAGGGGAGGAGGGCTAAGGATTGACAAGGAGGAGGAGGAGGAGGGGAGAGGAGCTAAGGATGGCAAGGAGAAAGGAGGCGGATGAAGAACCATAAGGATGACGGAGGGGGGAGCGTCGGCCGTGGTGGCTGGCGATAAATGGCGGCGCCCTCACCTCCAACTGGGCCTGCGTCCTCTAGCCAGATATCAAGCAACTCCTCCTGCCTGAGTGCAGCCACGGCTTTCAATCGCATCTCTAACACGTTTGCTTTCACCAAACACCCCATCTCCATCCTCGAGCAATGACGCCTAAGGTTTGACCAGCCCGAAGGGAGGCTCGCCGCTTGGCTCGCCCCCCACAGCAGTCTTCGCCAGCGCCCAGAGCCAGAAAAATGTCAGCATCCACATCCGCGCACCCGCTAAGAGCGCTGTCGTTTCGCAACAGCACCGCAGCTGAAAGTCGCGGAGGAATACAGAGGAGTGTTTGAAAGGATGACCTTCGGGTGTCCGTGATTCTCTCCCTCTTTGAACCTCTCTATTCCGTATTTCTATCTTTATTGCTATATCGTTCCCTCTTCTTTCTCTGTCTCTCTCCTTCCCCCCTCTCTCTTTTGTTCTCTATTTCTCCTATCTCTCTTTCTCTTTCTGCATAATGTCCCCCCCCCTCTCTCTCTTCATCTCTCCTTCCTCATTCTCTCCTTTTCGTCTCTCTCTCATCTCTTTTCGTCTCTCTCTAATTCCTCTCCTTCCGTCTCCTCTCCTCCTCTCCTATCCGTCTCTCTCTCCTCTCTCACTCCGGGCCTCTCTTCTCCTTCCTCTTCCTTTCGTTCTCATCGTTCCTCTGCTATCGTCCTCCTTTTCGTCTCTCTCTATTCCTCTCCTTTGCCGCTCTCTCTCTCCTCCTGCCTTCTATCTCCTTCGACCGTCTCTCTCTCCTCCTGCTCCTTCCGGCTCTCTCCCTCCTCTGCGACTTCCGTCTCTCTCTCGCCTCCACATCTGCGATTACATATAGTAGACTCTTCCGCCCTCTCCCTCCCCCTCTCTCTTTCAGCATATACCACCGCATAATGGTTTGCGTTACACAATACGGTTACACTTTATGTCAGTGTAATACGATTATTCGTAATTCAATTTGCCTCGACTATTCATTCCCCCAAAACTTCGTGTGTGAAGACCATTAACATAAGCCTTTTTTACTGGACTTCAGAGGTAATGTAGCAATAATTAAAAAATTATGAAAAGCCGATGCTGGGATTTCTGCAATCTGAAGAAATGGAGGAGATTAAATAGATTCAATAAGGAAATTATGTTTGCCCGAGGACTTATAACAAAACAATTAAACAAACCAGCTCACAAAACATAGAGACAAATAAAAACATACACACAAGAAACAAACTCATCTCTGCAAGTCTCTCATCATATTTGCGAAACGAAAGCACAAAGCGTCTCTTCTCGAGAGGTTTACACATCACTTTCTCTCTCTTTATCTGTTGCTCTCTCAAACTCTAGCTCCATTTCTTTTTATATCTTTCTTTTTCTTTTTTATTCCCTTCTACTCTCTCTCTCTTCCTCCAGCTAGCCAACTTTCTCGTTCTCCCCTCGACCCTCCCTTCTCCCACCCTCTCCCTCTTCTCTCTCTCTCTCCCTCCGCCCACTTCTCTCCTCCTCTCACACTTTTCTCTCTTCTCTCTCCTCTCTGCCTCTCATCCACCACCTCCTATCTCCTCTCTCTCTTTCTCCCTCCCCCCTCCATCTCTTTCTCTCCTCTCCTCTCTCTTTCCAACCCACTTCCTCCCCTCCTCTTACCTCCCCCAGCTTTAATGCCAATTATGATATGTAAAAATAAAGATGGTTATTTTTTTCACCTCAATGGAAAGTCAACAGAACACGAGCGAAAGATAACAGCCTTACATGGGGAGAAGCTGTTGATATTTCATTCAAATTGTAATTTCTTTATTATGTTAACAATCGAATTAATAGAATAGGAAGATGCAAAATGAAAGATAACTGATGATGATACTCTGGATCTTGATAATAGTATTGATGATAATAATTGTGGCCATGTTTGATGATATCGTGAATACTACTACTACTACACTGAAAGAGAAGAGAGAGAGAGAGAGCGAGAGAGAGAGAGAGAGAGAGAGAGAAGAGAGAGAGAGAGAGAGAGAGAGAGAGAGAGAGAGAGAGAGAGAGAGGGAGAGAAAGAGAGAGAGAAAGAGAGAAAGAGAGTAAGAAAGAGAGGAAAAGAGAGAGAAAGAGAGAGAAAGAGAGGGAAAGAGAGAAAGAGGAGAGGGAAAGAGAGAAAAGAGAGAGGGAAAGAGAGAAGAGGAGGTTGAAAGAAGAGTAAAGAAGGAGAGGGAAAGAGAGAGAGAGAAAGAGGGAAAGTAGGAGAGAAGAAGGAGGGGAAAGAGAGAGAGAGGAAAAGAGAGAGAGAGGGAAAGAGAGAGGAGAGGAAGAGAGAGAGGGGGAAAAGAGGGAGTGAAGAGAGAGGGAGTGAAAGAGAGACAGGAGAGTGAAAGAGAGAGAGAGAGAGGAGAGAGAGAGAGAGAGAGAGAGAGAGAGAGAGGAGAGAGAAGAGAGAGAGAGAGAGAGAGAGAGAGAGAGAGGAGAGAGAGGGGGTGGGAGGGAAAGTGAGAGAGAGAGTGGGAAGAGAGAGAGAAGAGAGGGAGAGAGAGAGGGAAAGAGAGAGAGAGGAGAGAGAGAGAGAGAGAGGAGAGAGAGGGATAGGGAGAGAGAGATAGGAGAGAGAGAGAAAGAGAGAGAAGAGAAGAGGAAAGAGAGAGAAAAGGGGGAAAGACAGAGAGAGGGGAAAAGGAGAGAGAAAGGAAAAAGAAGAGAGTGAAAAGAGAGAATAGAGAGGGAAAGAGAGAGAGAGAGAGAGGGAGAGAGAGAGAGAGAGAGAGAGAGAGAGAGAGAGAGAGAGAGAGAGAGAGAGAGAGAGAGAGAGAGAGGAGAGAGAGAGAGGAGAGAGAGAGAGAGAAAGGGAGAAGAGAAGAAAAGAAGAAAACAAACAAAGACAGAGAAAAGAACAAGAGAAGTCGGGACAGAAGGGCAGACCGAGGGCTTCTTTACCATAATAATTAAAAGAAAAAAACCGATTTCAAACTTCTCTCAAGCTGTCGCTCCCTAAATGTGTCTCCAGCATTACCATTACAGCTGGAGTAATTCATGTACAGCCCTGTTAATTAAATCAGAATAACTGGTAATTAAATGCGTGCAGATATTAAGCCACTGCATATTCCTTGACCAGGATAAATCAAACTCTGATTATGATTCAGTCACGCATTCGGACAAACGGAAATCAGTCAAATCTAGGTACCGTATTTTAATGAATGTATTATCTATCTATTTATTATAACTGTTATATTTATATATTATATTATTTATTATATATTCATTTATTATTCACCATTGATTGTTCATTATTATAACGTATATATATATAATATATTATATAATATATATATATATATATATATATATATATAATATATATATATATATATTATATTATTATTATTTTTCTCATTATCATACCGTATTTTACAAATTATTAAGGTAGCGTATTTAATTAATTTATGATTCATCTAGGTACCGTATTCTTCTTATTTAACAAAATCAGTCAAACCGAGGTACCCGNAGAGATATAATGCGACGTCCTAGAAGTATAAGAAGGTAGAGGGATTAAGGAATGATAGGGACTGATAAAGAGAGGATTAGAGACAGAGGGAAAAGGAAAGGAATACAGAATAGAGAGAGAGAATAAAAGAAAGAAAAGAAAGATAAATCGATAGAAAGAGAAATACAGAAAACCAGAGGAAGGAGAAAGGAAAAACAACATACAAACAGAGAGAAACAACAACAACAACAAAAATGACTTAGAATGATGCAGCAACTTCCTCTTGCGAGTCAGAAAAAGAAGTAAGACTCGCTGCAGCCTCTTTAAGAAGGTGATGTGCTGCTCCTGCCGTCTTAGGAAGAAGACTCCTTAGAATATTCTAAAGGGAGTCTTACTAGCATCACAAATCCCGTACTAGGATAAGGGGGATCGAGGAAGTTTTCTTAAGCTGAGTGAAGTTCGTGTCAATGCTCTAGATTTCGATATGTGAGATACGTCGATGGACAAACATCGACAAACAATAGTAAAGAAAACAACAACGATCAAAGAAAGATGGATATAAAAAATCGGCAAACAACAATTTAGAAAAAAAAATAATTTGGCAAACAACGCCAGACAAAAACATTTGGATAGACAAGGATTAATCACACACACATACATATATGTATGTGTGTTTGTGTGTGTGTGTTGTGTGTGTGTGTGTGTGTGTGTATATATATATATATATATATATATATATATATATATATATATATATATATATATATATATATATATATATATATGTACACACACACACACACACACACGCACGCACACACACATATGTATCCCTATATATATCACATCCTTGTATGTCTGTGGTTTGTCCAGGATAAGACCTTAAACTACATCTTATCTGTACCTGAAAAGTCTTTGGTTCAAACCTGCACGAAAAATACAGACTCAGAATGAAGCTGCTGGATATCAGGCTAAAAGGATACATATCGCTACAACTGATAATCTGTTTTTTTTTTTTTTACAGATCATAACTATACCTGGCGGATGTTAAGTCCAACTGAAAAATAAATGATGATAATAAAGAAAATAAGAAATAATAAAAAAAAGCTGAAGTATTCATACTCTTTAGGGGGAACTGCGAACAGAGGAAGAATTCTTGCAGTCTCGACTTTGTTTATATCTTTTCCCATCTTTCTTGCTCGGGCTTCGTACAAGAGAGAAGGGCCATGACGACTGAGCAAGATAGACTATCCTTAAAGATATGTATGTGATGGGATAACGTAAAAAAATGTATATGTATGTATATTAGATAGATAGGTGGATAGATAGATAGATAAGTAAAGATAAAGATATGTATGTGATGGGATAACGTAAAAAAATGTATGTGTATGTATATTAGATAGATAGATGGATAGATAGATAGATAGATAAGTAAAGATAAAGATATGTATGTGATGGGATAACGTAAAAAAATGTATATGTAATTATATTAGATAGATAGATGATAGATAGATAGGTGCACTGTATAGAATATGTGAATGTGCAATATGGAATAGTATGGTTATACATATTTCAGCAACATTGGATATGATTGCATGGAAATGGCAATAGCAATAGGGAAGGGAGGGGGAAGAGAGAGATAAACAGAGAGAACGAGAAAAAATTATAAGTAAAACGAAGATAAATAAAATAAAAGAGAGGACAATAAAAAGGACATAGAGAGAAAAAAGAAACAATAAAAACAAAAAAATGAGATAAGTAAAACGAAGGAAAATAAAGAAAGAGAGAGAACAAAGACAAAAAAAACGGAGAGAGAGAAAAAAGAAAGAGAGTACAAGAGAATAAGTAAGCAAGTAAGAGAATAATAGAGAACAAAAAGACATAAAGAAAGAAATAAAAAAGAAACAGTAGAAGACAAAAATATGAGATAAAAAAAGGGGTTAGAAAAGCAAGGAGCAAGAGAGAGAGAAAAGACCATTAATCATTTCCCTCCGCATTTCCTGCGACAGGACGCTGAAGAATGGCGCGGCACATGACCTGCGAGGCACCGGGAGGGAATGGTGCGCTTAAAGTCTACGGACACCGCACGCCCGATTTCACTATCAAAATGGCCTTTTCCAGATGGGAGTGAGAGAAAAAAAATAAGAATTTAAATTGATGGAGGATGTCTCAGGTTTAAATCAAGTATAATGTTGTATTTTCACTTTAGGCTAATTTTTTTCATTGATGTTTTGAAGCGTAAATCAAGTATAATGTTGTATTTTCACTTTAGGATAATTTTTTTCATAGTTGATGTTTTGAATAACCGATCATGACAGGAACTGAAAACGGAAGAAATACACACGAACATATATCATCGCATGTTTACCGAAGATATATGCTCAGCATCTCATCTCGCGGATCGGAGATATATCATGTACACGATGCTGTGATGTCTGGGAGTTCAATACGCTTTTTTTATAATTTTTTTCCTTTTTATTTGTTTCTTTATTTTTTTATTTATGTCTAGGAATCAATTTTTTTATATCATTGTTTCTTTTTTTTAATTTGTTTTCTTAATTTTTTTTTTTATTATTATTATTTTTTCTCTTTTCTTTTTTTTTTTCCTTCTCTTTTTTTTACTTTTTATTCTTTTTTTATCATTTTTATTTTATTTTATTTTGGTTCTTACTTTTCTTTTCTTTTTATTTATTTTCCTTCTCTTTTTTTTTTACTTTTTTATCTGATGTGTTTCGTGGTACGTGTTTTCTTTCGTGTTCCATTTGGTATGCGGAGAGCGAGGGAGGGAGAATGGAAGGAGGGAGGAGGGAGGGTGGGTAGGAGAGAGGGAGAAGGGAGGGAGAGGAGGAGGGATTAGATGGAGGGGAGGAGAGGAGGAAGGGATGGATGGGTGGAGGGAGGTAGGGAGAGAGAGGGATGGGATGGAGGGAGGGTGGGAGGAAGGGAGAATGGGTGGAGGAGAGGAGAGAGGGATGGGAGGGGAGGGAGAGAGGGAGGAAGAGAGGGGATGGGAGGGTGGAGGGAGGAGGGAGGAAGGGAGAATGGAGGAGGTAGGGAGTGGGATGGGTGAGGGAGAGACATAAACAGACAGACAGACAGACAGAGACAGACAAAAATACAGAAAAAGACAGAAAGATACAGACAGACAAAAAGAGAGACAGACAATGATGATAATAACGATAAGCACAAGTAAGCATAAAAAAACAGAATCTCCCTTGTCTAATTCACACTCAAGTGCCACTTAAGCCCCGCATTAGAATTCCGGAATTGCCTATTTCAAAATCTAATCAAAACATGAAAAAATATTGTAAGCTATAAAAACATCAATTATACCATTGTTAATTGTAATGAAGGATTTTTTTTTTCTTCTTTTCTGTGTAATGATGTGTTTATTTTTTCGAGAATTAAAATATACATGATTACTGGGCGACCTAAACATTATGTAATTTACAAAATGTTTTCTTAATTGAATAAAGAGAGAGGAGGGAGAGAGAGAGGAGAGAGAGAGAGAGAGAGAGAGAGAGAGAGAGAGAGAGAGAGAGAGAGAGAGAGAGAGAGAGAGAGAGAGAGAGAGAGAGAGAGAGAGAGAGAGAGAGAGAGAGAGAGAGAGAGAGAGAGAGTGTAATGTGTGTGTGTGTGTGTGTGTGTGTGAGTGTGTGCTGATATTATGGATATTATGATGACACAAAGTTTTATCGTTGACATCAAAGATTTGTAATGTGATTTTTATCCCTCGGAGAGTGAGAACCAGACGCCTGGAATGGAGGGAGAAAGAGAGAAAGAGGAGGAGACAGACTGACAGACAGAGACAGAAACAGACTGACACACAGATTGAGCGAAATAAAGAGAAAGAGACAGACACACAGAAACAGACAGGCAGACAAAATGCGAGAGAGAGACAGATACATATAGATAGATAGACAGACAGACAGACGAAGACAGAGAGACACTTATAGACATATAAATAGGTAGACAGAGTGACGACAGAGACAGACAGACAGACAGACATAGCGAGGTCAAAAGTGTGTGGGTGTCGTGTAACTGCAATCTGTCAAAAGCTTCAGCAGAGTCAGAAAAGCAGCAGAAACACGTGGAATGCGTCTGCAGGATTAGCAGGTGGCTTGACTCTCGGCTTGTGGAATTTTGTCTCGGGCGTGGGCGTGGGCGTGGCTCCTGTTCCGGGGGGAGGCGCTGCGATTGCTGATGCAGTGTTGCGGGCCGCTTCATATGCATAACACTTTTCCACTACTTCACCCAATGAGCTGGTGTGTGCTTGGGTGATGAGAGGTTGCACGCGCCCATTGTCACGTACTCCTGTGAGGATGAATTGTTGCAGGTGCGTCTCCTCACAATTCTTGCAGCTCTCCCCCTTGGAGATTTCGACTGTCTCGCCTGCAATTTTTTAATTCTGACATAAAAGCTGTTAAATGTTTCACCTGCCATCTGCTTTCGACTGAAGAGCAGAGCCTCGTTGGTTCTGACGTGTTTTATCCAATTTGTCCAGCACGTCCTTGGGAGGAATGTGTATCGTCTGGACAGGCAGGGTGTTTGTTCTGTTATGCTTGCTGGGCCTCGAGGGAGGGACATAGACGTCGAGGGATCAGCTGTTTGAGGACAGGCGAGCTGGGGACGTCAGCCATTGTAGGATAATCCTCCTGCTTGCGTCTCCATTTCCTGAAAGCCTGAAAGCATGTATCCTGAAGGAGGGTGGTGGGGGGTTGACGCTCGCCTTGGGTGTGGAAGGGGGATGGGGAGGGGTGAGAGGGGGGGAAGGGGAGGTATTGAGTGGTGGCGACGGAGCAGCGTGCGGGAGGCGGGAAATTGAGCTGTGATGTGAGGCTATGAAACCTCTTCCTCCTGACGACGACGTTCCTCCTCGAGACGGCGATGCTCCTCCTCTTCCTGACGACGGCGTCCTCGTTGGCAACGGGACTTTGGTATCGTCGTCTGGGTCGGCGATCGTGGCCGTCCCTTCCTCTTTCGCCTAAATACTGTGCTTCTTCTTGCTTCCGGTAGACATAACGTAGTGTTTGTGACACTATATTAAAGAGAAAATGTAATGTCCGAGTCACCAAAGTCAGCGCAGCAGTGCTAATGCGTGCGTCAGTGTTCGTGTTCGTGCGCTGACGCCGGAACGTCTTCTGGACAGCGAGCTCCCTCATTCAGTGGCTGGACGGCCTCCGAGACGAGTGGGTGTGTAGCTGCGCGCAGGATTGAGGAAAAAATCTTCACAGGATTAACCGTTTTTTTTTATCCAAAATCAATGCGTCATGTATGGATGTCGTGTAACTGCAACCAGTCAAAAGCACGTGGGATATGTCCGTAAGTTCTTGTTGGTCAAAAGACAGGTATTAAACGGAAGAAGCAGAGGAATATACCCGTATCTTGGAAGATTTCCATGCGGTGACTTGATAAGCGCTGAAGATAAGAGTGGTCAGTTAGCATCAATATGTTTATATACATCAACTAATTGGTATTTTCATATGCATATCACACACATACCCTGCAGACAGAAAGACAAAGACAGAGAGAGATAGACGAAAACAGACAGACAGTGAGGGAGAGAGAGGGGTAGACGGGAAGACAAACAGATACAGACAGATACAGAAACAGACAGACAAACAGAGCGAGATATAAAGCAAGAGAGAGAACGAAAAACAGAGCCAGAGAGTAACCAAGCCCTTGAATACTTCATCAGCCACATTAGCTCACCTCTGCACTGCAAAGGCGGGGATTATCAGACACGAAAAAAGAGAATTAAACCCTAGCTGGAAACCCTACTAGGAAGAGTTGCAGGCAGTCTTTATTTATTATTAAACCAATGAAAAGCAAAGAAATAGAGATGTTTTGTTGTTATTGAATATATTTTGCGTTTTAATATATAATATATATATATATATATATATATATATATATATATATATATATATATATATATATATAGATGATAAAGAGATAGATGATATTTTGGGATGACATACAAAGATTATATAAAAGATAAGAATAAGGAAGTTTGATAAGAATGGAAAAAAACTCTCTAGCTTTATTTCCGGTCTATCATTCTAGCGGCCAAATTCTGGGCCACACACTCTAAGCCTAAACAAGTTCCACACAGCACTTAGGCCTATAATGCAAGGAGCGTGGGAAGGCCTCTGATTCGCTCAGGATTGCCAATCACGTGACCACCCACGTCATGATCACGTGATCGAGTTCAATCAGCTGATCGTCTGGAGACCGCCATTTTGAAATCGTTAGCGCCAACCGTAATATTCTAAATGCAATACAGTTGCTCTTATGAATAATTGAATGTAAATCTATTACTAGCGTGAGTTCTATTATTATAAATCAAAAATGAAAAATGATATGAACTACGAAGATTAATGATATCTTTAGTAATCAGCAGTCATCCATATTTATAATCATATTTATAAAATTTTGTATTAGTATGATTAGAAATTGATTAGCATTATCAATTAGCAAAGTTGGTTATAATAATTACCAACGTATAGCATTTATCAAAGAGTAAATTAGATAATGTAACAAATAGAACTAAAACATATTAACAAATCTGAAATTTAAAAATGCATGCTTCTATTTGTGTGTTTGTGTGTGTGTGTGTGTGTGTGTGTGTGTGTGTGTGTGTGTGTGTGTGTGTGTGTGTGTGTGTGTGTGTGTGTGTGTGTGTGTGTGTGTGTGTGTGTGTGTGTGTGTCTGTCTGTGTGTGTGTTTCGAAATATATCGATAACGGATAACAATAAAACTGATTAAAAGACACGAAAAACACAGGCAAATATTACGAAATAAACAAAATGAAAAAATATTGAATAAAAGAAAAGAAAAGAAAAAATATGAATAAACAATTCGAAATGAATATTATATAAAGTAAGCAAATCAATATAGATAGATTAAAATACAATTTTAGAAATACAAAATGAATGATATACAAGAGAAATATAAACAAGACGAGAAGCATTGAGAGAGAGCATACCTCCGCCAAGGCAATCGGGTCACTGATACAATACAAATATTCAAACTTGAAGAATTACATCAAAATCACCTAAACATAAATAAATGAATTAATTAATCAATTATCCCGCCTACCAGCTAACTAACAAACAAACTAACGCTACAAAAAATTAACCTTCCTGGCGGAGGGAAAAATAAACAACACAAAACAAACAATGCGAAGAAAAAATACAAGATAAACAACACAAGTATAAAGAATATGAATTGAATTATGTAAAGATGAAAGAGGAAAATGCTAAGCCACACTTCCGCTGAGCGTGTTTTTGTGTCTCCGTCTGCAGTGAAGTTTTTTTTTTTTTTTTTTTTTTTTTTTTTTTTTTTTTTGTCTTGTGTACTTCTTGTTTATGCCCTTTGCGTGGTCTGCGTTGCATTGTGTATTCATGTGTGTGTTTGTCTGTGTGTGTGTGTGTGTGTTTACGTGGTGTGTGTTTGTATTGTGTGTTGTGTTTATTTTGTGTGTGTGTGTGCGTGATGTGTGTGTGTATATGTGTGTGTCAGTGCTTGTATTTGTATGTGCGTGATGTGTGTGTGTATGTTTGTGTGTTGTATTGTGTGTGTGTGTGTGTGTGTGTGTGTGTGTGTGTGTGTGTGTGTGTGTGTGTGTGTGTACGTGATGTGTATTTGTGCTCGCTTCTGAGCTTGTATGTGAGTGTATTTCCGTTTACGCTCATGTCTGCCCTTATATAAGTGTACTTATATCTATATATCTACACGTATCCTTGTCTGTGTACACCTCTGTATGTACACCTGCGTGTATACATGTGCGTGTAAAAGCCTCTGCACCCAACTCCACCATTAACCATTGACTCGCTTTTCTCCATTCATAAAACTCCCTCTGGCGTCCCATTCTCTGACGTGCGTGCAACATAATGCAACACACACTTAAAAGCAAGCAAATATTTACATAATAAGGAGAGAGATGAAGAGAGAGAGAGAGAGAGGAAAAAATGGCATTTAGCAACTCGCGTCTGAGAAAAGGGATTATCTTTTTTCTTTGTCTTTTTTCTCTCTTTTGTGTTCTTTTTTCTTTGTTTTGTTTTTTTCTTTATCTTTTTTTTCTCCTATTCCTTTTGTTTACACTTTTTCTTGTATTTTATCTCACTTTTTCTTTGCTTTTTTACTTCTTTTTACTTGTTCTTCTTCCTTTTCCTCTTCCTTCCCTTCCTCCTACTCCTTATCCTCCTTTTTCTCTTCCTACTCCTTCTCCTCTGCTTCTTCCTTCATTTTCTTCTTCTTCTCCTCCTCCTCCTCCTTCCTCTTCATTTTCTCTTCCTTAAAAGAATACGTGCACTTGTTGTTTGTTTTTTTTTTCCACTTTTTTTTCCACTTCCCCTTCTTAATTTTCACCTTCGTTTTCTTCTTCTTCTTCCTCTCCTCCTCCTCCTCCTTCTCTTTCCTCCTCCTCCTACACCTACTCCTCCTCCATCTTTTCTTCCTTCTTATCCGCCTCCTCCTCCTCATTCCCTTCATTCTCTTCCCTTCTCTTCTCCTCCTTTTCGCCCTCCTCCTCCTCCTCCATTTCTTCTTCCTCTTCCTGCATCTTCCTCTTCCATTTCTTCTTCCTCTTCTGCATCTTCTTCATCTCTCCTGCATCTTTTCTTCTCCTCCTCCTCCTCCTTCTTTTTCCTCCTCCTCCTCCTACGCGTCCTCCTCATCCTTCATCTCCTTCTCCTCCTCCTACACTTCCTCCTCCTTCTCTCCTTCTGCTCCTCCTCCTCTTCCTCTTTCTCTTCCTCCTTCTCCTCCTCCCTCCTCCTCCTTTTCCTCTTCCTCCTCCTCCTCCTCCTCCTCCTCCTCTCTTCCTCTCCTCCTCCTCCTTTTCTCTTTCTCTTTCTCCTCCTCCTCCTCCTCTCCTCCGTTTCCTTCTCCTCTCCTCTCCATCCTTCTGATTCATTTTTCTTCTCCCTTTTCACTGTCCATCATTTCGCAATATTCCCCACAGCAAAGATTTACAAAAGACAAAAATATATAAGAATAACAATTCAAATTTTTATTCCACAATGCATATACTATATTTTTTTTTTTTTTCGTCACCGAGCTAAATAAGAATATAAACCCTCCACCCATGTTTGTGAATTGAAAATAGGATTGCAATTTGCATATGCCACCTGTCCCTCTCCATTACCCCGGGGGGAGGGGGGGGGGAGGGGGGTTGAAGAGTGCGGGAATCTACCGAAATATTTCTCTTTCTTGTATATATAAATTTTTCCTTTATTCTTATTTATCCTTTTTTTATTATTATTATCATCTCTTAAAGAAAATAGGTTTGTTTTCTTTTATTTCACTTTTATCGTTTTATTGGGGAGTGTAAATATAAAGGAATATTATTTACATATATATATATATAATTATATATATATATATATATATATATATATATATATACAACACTGTGTGTGTGTGTGTGTGCGAACACATATATTCGACATATAAAGACAAACATACACAACCATTAACTTACAAAGAAGAAGAAAAAGAAGAAAACGAAGCAAAGAAGAAGAAAAGAAGTAGAAGACGAAGAAGAAGAAGAAGAAGAAAAAAAAAAGAAAATGATAATAACAATAAGAGTAAGCAGAAGAAGAAAAGAAAATGAAAAAGAGAATAGAATCGAAGATAAAGAATAGAAACGAATAGAAGGAAGAGAATAGAAACGACGGAGGAAATAAAGAAGGGAAATGCATTAAGAGAGAAAGGAAAACAAGTTTGAGATGAAAGAAATATGAGAAGGGGTGAAGAAGAAAGAGAAGACGAACAAAAAGAAAAAATAAGAAGAAACGAGAGGAGGAAAAGGAAGAGAAAGCGGAGGAGGAGGAGGAGGAGGAAAGGAAGGGGAAGAAGAAGAAAACGAAGATGAAAATGGGAAGGAGAAAGAGAAGAGAAGAAAGAGAAAATAAAGAAAAATGGATTAAAAATAAGAGGAAAATTTCTTTAAAGAAAACAGAGAACAATTAAGCTGAAGAAGAAGAAGAGGAAGAGGAAAAAGAAGAGAAGAAGAAGAGGAAGGGGACGAAAGGAAGAAAGAGAAAAAAAAGAGAAAAAGTAAAAAGTTAAATAAAAGATGAAGAGAAAATAAGATATAAATAGAAAATACACAAATTCACACACACTCGCAAGCACAAATACACATCCAATTCACAATTTTCCTTTCATTTAAACTTTCCTTTCCTATTGTACTTGCTCCACTTTTATTCCCTTCTATTTTCCTTTTCTTTCTTCATCTTCTTCGTTGATTGTTTTTCCTTTCTTCTTTCCTTTTCCTCCTCTTCTTCTCGTACGTCATTCCTTCATCTTTCTTCTTTTTTTCTTCTTCTCTATCAGCTCCTTCCCTTTCTTCTTAACCCTCTTTTCCCTCTCCTTCTCCCCTCCCTTCCTTACCTCCCTCCTCCCTCCTTCTCTGCCTCTCCTCCTTCCTTCTCCATTCCCTCTCCCCTCTCTCCTCCTCTTCCCCTCCTCCTCCTCCTCTCCCCCTCCCCTCCTCCTCTTCCCCTCCTCTCCCTTTCCCTTTTCCCCTCTTCCCTCTCTCTTCCCTCTTCCTCCTTCCCTCCTCCCCCTCCTCCCTCCTCTTCCTCCTCCCCTCCTTCCCCCTCTCCCTTTCCCTCCTCCCTCCCTCTTCCTTTCCCTTCCCTCCTTCCCTCCTTCCCCTCTTCCTCCTCTTCCCTTCCCTTCCTTCTCCTTCCTCCTCCTTCCCTCTCCACTCTCCCCTTCCCCTCCTTCTTCCTTCCTCTCCTCTCCCTTCTCTTCCTATACCAAAAGCTATCACACGGTCCTCATAAATTTCGATAGAGCTTCTCCTTAATACTTACTCCTCGATTGGCAAACGTGGTGCTTGACGGACACGTGGACGAGGCGCCTTTAAGACGTGTCCCATCTATTAGCCACCTTTTTCTTCCTTTTCTCTCGCTTGTTCTTCCTCTTCTTCCTCCTCTTTTATCGAGTCTCTCTATTCTCTCCATTTTCTCCTTTCTTTCTTTCTTTTCTTCCCTCTTTTCTTCCTTCCTTCCCTCTCTTCTTTCACTTCTCTCCTTTCTCTCTCCTTTCTTCCTTCTTTCCCTCTCTTCTTCCACATCTTTATCAAGTCTCTCCTTTCTTCTCCTTTCTCCATCCCTTCCTCTCTTTTTTATCTTCATCAAGTCTCTCCTTCTCCATCTTTTTTACTTACTTACTTTTCTTCGCTCTCATTTTATTTCTTCACTTATCTCTATCTCTTTTTTTCTCTTCTTCTCTCTCTTTCTTCTTTCTTTTTCTTTCCTTTCCTCCGTCTTTTCTCACTCCTTCCTTCCTTTCTTCTCTTATCTTCGCTCTCCTCTTCTTCCTCCCTCTTTCCTTCTTCTTCTCCTCCCTCTCTTCTCCTTGAATCTCCCTTTCCTCCCTCCTTCCTTTTCTTTTCTCTCTCCCTTTCGTTTCTCCCGTTTCCCTCCTTTCTCTCTTTTTCCCTCCTTTTCTCTCACCTTCCTTCCTTCATTCCTTCCTTTCTCCCTTCATTCATTAATGCTTTTATTTATTCTTTCATTCATTCATCCTTTCCTTCTTTCTTTCATTCATTCACTCTTTCTTTCTTTCTTTCATTCACTCATTCTTTCTTTTTTCTTTCATTCATTCTTTCTTTTTTCATTCATTCATTATTTCATTCACTCATTCTTTCTTTCTTTCATTTATTCTTTCATTTTTTTTTTCTTCTTTCTTCCTTCGTTCTCTCCTCCATCTCCCTTTCCTCCTCCCTCCTCCTCCATTTCCCGATCCTCCCTGCCTCTCCTCCCTCCCTTCGATCTCCATTTCTCCTCCTCCCTCCACCTCCCTCTCCCTTCCCTCCCTCCCTCCCATCTCTCCTATCTCCCTCCCTCCATCTCCTTTCCTCCCTTCCTCCATCTCCCCATCCTCCTCCCTCTCGCCTCTCACCTCATTCCAAAAATCACTCTTTACCTCAGGACCTCATTACCGCCTCGAGATATGCCGGCCAGTTACTCCCCCCCCATCTTCCCATCCCCTTCCTCCCTCGGTCTTCCCCCCCCCAACTCGTCTTCGCCCCCCCTCCCCCCATCTTCCCATCCCCTTCCCGTCTTACCCCCACCACACACACCTTACCCCCTATCTCCCATCCTTCCCCCCGGTCTTACCCACACCCCCTCCTCCCCTTCCCTCCCTCCCCCCGTTTCACTTTGTCCCCACACAGTGTCTTACGGCGCTTGTGCGTGTGGTGCGTGTGCGTGTGTGTGCGTGTGTGCGTGTGTGTGAGGTGTCTCGTTTTCTCTCGGGTATACTCTTATCTCGTTACAGTTTAAGAGATTCATTTGCCTCAGCTGCGGGGGTCTTGTGGTCTCTTCAAGGTTTTTAGAAGGTGTTGTTGTTGTTGTTGTTGTTGTTTGGTGTTGTTGTAGTTGTTGCTTGGTGGTATTTGTTGGTGTTGTTGTTTGATGTTATTTGTTGTTGTTTGATGTTATTGTTGTTGTTTGATGTTAATTTGTTGTTGTTTGATGTTATTTGTTGTTGTTGATGTTATTTGTTGTTGTTTGAATGTTATTTGTTGTTGTTTGATGTTATTTGTTGTTATTTGATGTTATTTGTTGTTATTTGATGTTATTTGTTGTTGTTTGATTTATTTGTTGTTGTTTGATTTATTTGTTGTTGTTGATGATTATTGTGTTGTTGTTTGATGTTATTTGTTGTTGTTTGATGTTATTTGTTGTTGTTTGATGTTATTGTTGGTTTGATGTTATGTTATTTGTTTGTTGTTTGATGTTATATTTGTTGTTGTTTGATGTTATTTGTTGTTGTTGTTGTTTGATGTTATTGTGTTGTTTTGTTATTTGTTGTTGTTTTGTGTTATTTTGTTGTTGTTGTTGCTTTATGTTATTTGTTTTTGTTGTTTATTGTTTGACGTCTCATTTTTCATTGTTGCTGCTGCTCCTGTTGCTGTTGTTATTGTTGTAGATGTTGTTTAAGGCTTTGTGCTGCTGCTGTTTTTATAGTTGTTTTTTGTTGTTGTTGTTTGTGTGTTGTGTCTGTTGTTGTCATTGTTGTGTCACTTTTTGTTGAGTGTTTTTTTTTTTAGTTTGTAGATAATCATGTTTTTTATGGATATATAGTACATTTCCAGGCATTACCGAAATGATGACTAATGATTAAGAAATTATATATTTTTTTTAAAGTATATTATGATTTCCAAGTATATCACATACGTATATCTCATCTATTCATGCTGGAAGATGTCCTAGTAAACCTATTATTAGAAATGTATGATTTTCATTTAAATAATCTCCTTTTCTAAACTGAAAACATATGAAATTTAAAACATAATACGCTGAACTTTTTAAAAAATCATATACACGACAAGAGTTATTATGCAAATGTGTACAAAAGATCATAATAATTCATTTTTCTCGTAATTTCAGTTTACTCTATTAACTATCTTTCTCTTCTTTTCTTCCATTTTTCATCGACACTTTTCTTTTAATTACTTCGTCATTCCATTTCTTAAATATCACCCATCGTTCCATATCCCACTCTATTAACTATCACTCTATTAATTATCAGTCCACTCTATTAACTATCTTCTCTTCTTCTTTCTTCCATTTTTTTATCGACACTTTTTTTAATTACTTCGTTATTCCATTTCACCCTTCGTCCCATATCCCATATTCGCAAATACAAGGTTCAAAGTGAATGTGGATGTTAAGGTCACTGAATAATCAATTACAGATCGAGATTTAATATAGATTTATACTGCATTGACACAAAGACCTCACTTCATTGCTACGAATATCAATGCATAGTGTCATTGGGACCTGGAGGAAAAAAGGTCTTTGGTGTCGCGTGTGTTTTGTTTTTTATTTCTCTGTCTGTCTGTCTGTCTGCTCTGTCTGCTCTCTCTCTCTATCTCTGCTCTCTGTCTGTCTGTCTCTCTCTCTCAATCTCTCTCTCTCTCTCCTCTCTCTTTCTCTCTCACTTCCCTCTCCCCTCTCATCCTTCTATTTTTCCTTCCTCCTCCT
>NW_020872110.1:15000-32906 GCF_003789085.1 Penaeus vannamei | reverse complement strand
GCATCTAAATAGACATAATGATGGTGTTGATAAAGGTGGGAATTAGTTTATGGTAATTATAAGAGTGATGATAATGATATGATAATATACAAAATAATAACGAGTGATGGTGGTGATAAGGATAATATACAAAAATAATAGAGCGATGATGAGGATAATGATAATATGCAAAATGATAACGTGTGATGATGATGATAATGATGATATACGAAATGATAAGTGAAGATGATGATAATGATGATATACAAAAATAAGAGCGATAATGATGATAATGATTATACAATAATAAGAGCGATGAGGATGATAATGATAATATACAAAATAATAAGAGCGATAATGATGATAATGATGATATACAAAATGATAAGAGTGATGATGATGATAATTATGAACAAAATAACCGTCGGTGATAAAGATGATATTTATTAATGATTAGAATAATAACAGTGACAGCAGCTGGGAGATAGATCGTGTAATAACAACAATAAATAATAAGAACAATCATTAAAAAACAAATAACCGAAGAATCGGAGTACAAGCCACAAGGTCGTGATTCCTATCCCGTGACGTGGGAGGGGGGCGGGGGGCTTCCGTGGCTCTCGAAGACCGATTGTTGATTCAGCGGCCGGGGGGGGGGGGGGGGGAAATGGCACTCTCGGGTCGGGGGCGTGGCTTCGCACTCGCGGGTCGGGGGCGTGGCTTCGCACTCTCGGGTCGGGGGCGTGGCTTCGCTCTTCTGTTCGCTTTCGTTCACACGGGGCGGCCTTTCGGGGGGCGGGGGGGCGGGGGGGCGGGGGGTTCCTTGTTATCGGTGGTGTTCTCTTAGTGTCATTGCTGTTGTTGGTGGTGTTATGATGATGATGGTGATGATTATTATTGCTGTTGTTGTTGTTGTGGTTATTGGTATTATGATGATAATGATCATTAATATTATTGTTTGTTATTATTGTTGTTATCATCATCATCATGTTTTTGTTCTTGTTATTGTTATATATATATTTTTTTTAGTATGAGGTTGTTGTGTTTTTGACTGCATCTTTTTTTTTTTTTTTTTTTTGCATGTTTTTTTTTTTTTTTTATCTGCATTGTTTAAAAAGTTTATATATGGGTTTAGATTTTTAAAATGTCACGTACATGATGGCGATGAGATGAATGTAAACAGACATGGGGAACATGGGATGGCATAGAAGGAGAATATTGCGAACAAGAAGAGAGGAACGAAGAGTAAAAAAATTGAGTGATGATAACAGTAATGAGATTGTGAGAAAGAGAAAAATGGAATAGTAGTAGACTAAGAACACAAAAGTGAGAGGAGAGAAGAAGGAATGTACGAAAGTGAGGCTGAAGAATAGAGGAAGTAGTAGAAGAAGAAGAAGAAGAAGAAGAAAACAACAAAACAACAACAACAACAACAACAAACAACAACAACAACAACAACAACAACAACAACAACAACAACTGTGGATTGAAAAGAAATAGAAAAAAATGGGAGTGAGAAAGAAAGAAATGGAAGAAGAGAAGGAAGGGCAAATTAACAAGACCGAAGTGACATAGGAGAAAAAGAGTGGAATAGAATAAGCCAAGATTACGAAGAACATAAACAAGGACAAGAACGAGAATGAGAAATTAAACAAGGACAGGAACAAGAACATAGACAAGAACAAGAACTTAAACAAGGACAAGAACAAGAACTTAAACAAGGACAAGAACATGACCGAACATTTTAACAAGAACAAGAACTAGAACTTGAACAAGAACAAGAACAACAGTCTTAACAAGGACAAGAACAAGAACAACAGTCTTAACAAGAACAAGAACAAGAGTCTTGACAAGGACAAGAACATGACGAACATTTTAACAAGGACAAGAACGAGAACTTGAACAAGAACAAGACTTAAAGACAAGAAAAGAACACAGTCTTAACAAGGACAAGAACAAGAGTCTTGACAAGCATGGACAGAACAAGAAACAAGAACAAGAGTCTTAACACACTTAACAAGGACAAAAACGAGAGTCTTAACAAGACACAAGAGTCTTATCAAGGACAAGAACGAGAGAGTCTTAACAAGGACAAGAACGAGAGTCTTAACAAGGACAAAAGAGAGTCTTAAAAGAAAAATAACAAGAGTCTTATACAAGAACGACAACAAGGACAAGAACGAGAACAAGAGTCTTAACAAGGACAAGAACGAGAACAAGAGTCTTAACAAGGACAAGAACGAGAACAAGAGTCTTAACAAGGACAAGAACGAGAACAAGAGTCTTAACAAGGACAAGAACAAGAGTCTTAACAAGGACAAGAACAAGTCTTAACAAGGACAAGAACAACAGTCTTAACAAGAACAGAGACAAGAACAACAGTCTTAACAAGGACAAGAACAAGCGTCTTAACAAGGACAGGAACGAGAGCGAGGCGAGTGGAAGAGGAGGCGCGGGTCCGAGGGGGAAGCGGCCCCGCGCGACCCGCCAGGTGGTTCGCCTTCAGGGACGGCGTTCCGCTCCGCCTCACACACGGCACCGCTTTTTTGTCTTCTCCCCTTTTTTCTTCTTCTTCTTCTTTTTTTCTTCGAAGGGTTGGTCATCCGCATTCTTCCTATTATTGTTGTTATCGTCCTCTTCTCTCTCTCTCTCTCTCTTAGGGGTTGTTTCTTCTGGGTCTCGTCTTGTTGCTGGGGTTTGGGGTTTGGGTTTTGGGTTTGGGAGGTGTGTGGGGGAGGGGGGTGTGGTGGGGGAGGGGGGTGTTCTCGGAGTTTGGCGCCTTCTTCTTTCCTCTTGTTCTTCCTTTCTCCTCCTCCTCCTCATCATCATCCTTTTCCTCTTTAACTCTTCCTCCCCCCTCTTCCAACTCTTCCTTCCTCCTCCTCCTCCTTCTCTTCCTCCTCTTCTAGTTCTTCTCTCCCTCCTCCTCCTCCTTTCCTTCTCTTCTCCCTCCTCCTTTCCCTACTCCACTACCATCTCCTCTTCCTCCTCCTCCTTCTCCTACACCTCATCCTCTACCTTCTCTTCCTTCTTCTCCTCTTTCTCCTCCTCTTCCGTCTCCCCCTCTTCATCTCCATCTCCCTCTCATCTTTCCCTTTTTTCCTCAACCTATTAGAACTATTATTGAAGATATCCCTCCCCTTAATCTTCCCATTTATCACCATCTCGTCCTTTCCCTCTTTTTGCATTTTTACCTTCCTCTCTCTTCATTTTCTTCCTCTTCTAATCGTCTTGAGTGCTTTTAATTTATTCACTCTCGTCCACATTATCCTTCACTTTCTCCACCTCTCTCGCGTTTCCTCGTTCTTTTTATTGTTTATTTTTATCTTTTTTTATTGTTTATTTCCTCGTTCGTTTGTCTTCATCATCTTATTATTGCTTGCGTCCTTTTTCCTTTATTTAAGGGGGGGGGACATTTTTTCCGCGCTGCAGTTCCGTTTTCCATTAATTTCTCCTTTTTGAATATTGTTTTGGTGTTTGTTTGTTTTTGTTTTAAGTCGTGGTGTTTGGTTTGGTTAATATGGATGCTTACTTGTTTGTCATTCACGGGATTGTGTAATTGATTTATTTCATTGCCCATTTGTTTGGCAGAATTTCTTTTCTGTGGTTATTATGTTTTTTTTTTTTTCTTTTTTCTTCTCTTGTCCGGTTAATCTCATTATTGTAACTTCGACATTGTCTGTCTCGATAATTGGCCGACTTTCTTTTGTATAATTTTTTCAGTTTGATGATTTTATTTAGATTTTTTTTCTTTTTCTTTTTTCTGGAAGTCTTTCGTCTTTCTTTTGTTTTCTCTTTCGTCTCTGGATCTTTTCTTCTCCGCTTCTTTTTTCTTTTTCTTCCTCTTTTCGTCTTTCGCGCTTTCGTTCCCCCGCCGCCGCCGTCCACCCGCCCGCCCGTGTCGCGCCCGTGTCCGCCGGGGTTTTAATGGTCTTTAATCTGTTTATTGTCGTGTCCGGCGGAGGTGCGGCCGCGACAACCTGTTCCAGCTGGCCACCTACTCCCCCACCCCCACCACCCCACCCCCCGGCCGAGGTCATCCGTTACTGGGTCAGGGTGTCGAGGTCGCAACCCAACGCGCTTACGGTTTCCTTTGGGTGTTTTCGGGGCGGGGGAGGGGGGGGATTTTAGTTTTTTTTTCGATTTAAGGGGGATTGGGGGTGGGGGGATTTTTTTTGGGGGGTTCTGTTTTTTTTTTAAGGGGGATGGGTTTATTTTTTTGGGGGGGGGTTCTGACTTTAAGGGGGTGGGGGGATTTTTTCTGAAAGGGGACATGGGGGGGGGGGACTTTGGAATTGTTTTAAGGGAAACTTTTAAGGGGGGAATTTATTTTTAAAGGGAGATGGGGGACTTGTTTTTAGGGAAACTTCAAGGGGGCGAGGTGGAGGGAGAAGATGGAATGAGTGTAGTTAAAAGATGGGGTGCTGATTTTTTTTGGGTTTTGGGGGGGGGCTGTAGAATGGGGATAAAAAGGGAGTACGGAAGTGTTTTTTTTTTCGGGGAGGGAGAGGGGGGGGGAGATAAGAGGGAGTACGGAAGTGGAGTACAGAAATTGGGGGAGGGGGTTCTAGGTTTAGGTGGAGAATTAGGGGAGGGAGGGACGGGGGGGGGGAAGGGTGCGGAGGCGCGATAGGGGTGGAAAGGATAGCGGGGTGGCGGGTCGAGACAAGAATGCTGCTTGGGGGAGGCGCGGAGGTGTCGAAAGCGAGCCTGTCGGAATGGCAAAGGTGTCACGTGATTCGCTTGCAAGGGAGGGAGAGAGGGAGAGGGAGAGGGAGAGGGGGAGGGGGAGGGGAGGGGGAGGGATGAGGAGAGGGAGAGGGGGAGAGAGAGAGAGGGAGAGGGAGGGAGGGAGGGAGAGGGAGAGGGGGAGAGAGGGAAGAGGGGAGAGGGAGAGGGAGAGAGGGAGAGGGAGAAGGATGAGAATGGGGATGAGAGGTGCGGCAGGTTTTCTCTCTTCTTTCTTCTTCTTTTTTTGTTTTTGTTTTTACTTCTTCGTTAACGTTTTGTGTGTGGGGGCTTTTGATTTTTGTTTGGTTTCCTTGCGTTTCTCGTCTCCGTTCCCTTTGATGATGATGTTGAAATTCCAGCTACTGTTTTTTCTTCTCCACTTCTTATTATGCTTCTCTTTTCTTCTTCCTCTTCTTCTTTCTTCTTCTTCTTCTTCTTCTTCTTCTGCTTCTTCTAATTCTGTTTCTTCTTCTTCATCATCATCATCATCATCTTTTTACTTCTTATTCCTGTCTTCTCCCTTTCTTCTACTTGGTCCTTGTTTCTTTTACCTAGATAAATTGGGTGAAGTGGACGCGGACATGGGAAAATGGAGATAATGGTGTAAGAAGAGAAGGCGGCGAAATGCAAGAGAGGAGAGGAGAGGGAAGGAGTGGCAGAAATGGAGGCAGATGCGAAATGAGGAAAAACGGAGAGAGGGGGAGAGGGAGGGAGAGGGAGGGAGAGGGATAGGAGGGAGGGAAAGGGAGGGAGGGAGAGGGAGAGGGGAGAGGGAGAGAGGGAGAGGGAGAGAGGAGGGAGAGGTGAGAGAGAGAGAGAGAGAAGACAAAGACAGACAGACAGACAGACAGACAGACAGACAGACAGAAGACAGACGGACAGAGACAGACAGACAGCCAGAGAGAGAGAGGGAGAGAGAAAGTGGAGGAGCTTGGAAGCAGATGGGGATGCAGAATGAACAAAAGCCAAAAGAATTAGGAGATGAAGAGAAGAAAGCTATTGAAGTTGACGATGATGATGATGCGGCGATGGAAATGGCAATCCCATAAATGAAGTTGACATTAAATGATAGTAATGATAATTGACGGTAATGATAGGTAAAAGGGATTTAAAAAATGATATGAAATGTAAAACAATAATGACGAGGGTGACAGCAGGACGAGCCACGGGACTAGGCTGGACAGACGGGAGTACGACGAACGATGTGGGTCAGACAGACATCCGAAAAAACACGCAGCCTTGCACGGTCAACCCGGCAACCGGAAGAAGGAAGGGATGTCAGATGACTCGATCTCCTCCCCCTCTCTCCTCCTCTCCCCTCTCCCCCTTTGGTCATTTTAGGGAGCTCGTGGGATTCACGTGGTCGTTGCAAAATTCGCGGTCCCCCCCTTCCCCCCCCTCCTCCTCCTCCTCCCCCTCTCCCTCCACTCTTACTTCTTCGTCTTCCTCTCCCCCCTCCCCCTCCCTTCTTCCGTCTCCACTTCCCCGCCGCTTCCTCTTCTTCTTCCTCCGCCGATCTTCCTTCTTCGTCTCCTTATCCTTACGAAACTTCTCCTCTCTTTCTCCCCCACGTCTCGATTCTTCCCTTCACCATCCCTTTCTTTATCTTTTTATCTTCCCCTGTCATCTCCTTTTTCTCCATCCCCTCTTCCTTTCGTCTTCTTTTTTCTCCAACCCTCCTTCCTTTTTTCTTTTCTTCTCCTCTCCTCTCCTCCTCCTCCTCCTCCTCCTCCTCCTCCTCCTCCTCCTCCTCCTCCTCCTCCTCCTCCTCCTCCTCCTCTTTCTACTTCTCCTCCTCCTCCTCCTCCTTAGAAATATCTCCCTCACTCTCTTTATGTATTTATCTCCATCTCGTTTTTTGCCAGTTTGTTTCTATTCTGATTTTAAGGCCGTTCTTAACCGGTTTCGCTGTTTTCGTAATCATCTTCATCTTTATCAATCTACTTATAATACTTCTTCGCCTTTTTCTCCTCCACCTCCTCGCCCTTTTTTCCATCCTCTGCCCCTCATTTAATCCTCATTCCCTCTCTCCCTACCCCGCCCACCCCGCCCGTCCCCCCTACCCCCCGCCCACCCGCCCGTCCGCCGGTCCGCGCCCACGCAGTACCGTCATGCATGGGTGGAGGGTGTCCTTGGGGGGACGAATAAGTTCTATTCCTGTTTGTGTTCGGGGTTGTTCAATGCTTGTTTGCCTCGCTTGTTCCTCTCTTTTGTTTTGTTTGTTTTCTTTCGCGCTTTCGAGGTATTGCGAGCTTTGTCTTTGTTTCGGTTGTTGCTCTTTTTCTGGATTTTTGTTTTTATTTATTTATTTATTTATTTATTTATTTATTTTATTTTGTTTTGTTTTATTTTTTTGTCTTTTGTTGTTCCATTTTGTGTTTATGAATGCTGTATGTGCGTGTGTGTGTATGTCTTTTGTCCATGTTTCTCTGTATATGTATGTATAAATGCGTGTGTATGTATCTGTCTGTTGGTCTGTCTGCCTATCTAGTAATAAATATTTGCATATATTTGGTTTTGTTGTTTTTTTCCAGTCGCATCCTGGTTGTCTCCCATTTCCTTAGAGAATGCAAAGGGTTTGTTTTGAAATGGAAAGCTGGGGGTGTCCCTCTTCACCCCCTGGTCTTCCCTTTCTTCTAGTCTGCGAGAAGATGGAGAGATGTTAGGGGTGGGAGGGAGAGGAGTGAGAGATAGAGATGGATATATATATATTATATATATATATATATATATATATATATATATATATATATATATAGAGAGAGAGAGAGAGAGAGAGAGAGAGAGAAGAGAGAGAGAGAGAAGAGAAGAGAGAGAGAGAGAGAGAGAAGAGAGAGAGAGAGAGAGATGAGAGAGAGATGAGAGAGAGAGAGAGAGAGAGAGAGAGAGAGAGAGAGAGAGAGAGAGAGAGAGAGAGAGAGAGAGAGAGAGAGAGAGAGAGAGAGAGAGAGAGAGGAGAGAGAGAGAGAGAGAGGGAGTGTTTTAGTCTAGGGCAGACAGACCAAAATAACAGGGAAGAAGATATAATCCGCAAAAGAGTATGAAAATACAAAAAAAAGGAGGTGAGACGAAAAAAAAACATAAAAGATGTATAAAGGGATTTCAGAGAAAAGAAAAGAAGGGAAAAGGGTCAGAAAGAAAATGGAAAAGGGTCAGAAAAATTAATGAAAATGGAATAGAGGCTAAAAACGAAAACCGGAGACGCGAGAACAGAAAGGAAGGGGGAGAGGGGAGAGGGGAGAGAGAGGACGCAATTCGGGTGTCCAAATCTCTCCTTCATTCACCCCCCTCCCCCCCTCCTCGCCCCTTCCCCCCATTTTCGTGAGGTCAGTGGGGCGTCTTTGCATAATTTGGGTTTGGAAATTGCCTTGAGATTTAAAGAAAAAAAAAGAAGAAAGGAGGAAGTGGGGTGGGGGTGGGGATGGGGTGGGGGGGGGTGGGGGGAAAGAAGCTAGAAAAGTGTTGAAAGTGTGTAGATGGTAATTTTTGGGCTCTTCGTTCGAACTAGAGCGGTTAGCAAAGGCACCGACGGACGAATGTGTCGAATTCACGGTAAGGAGAGATTATTTTTTTTTCCCGTAGAATGTTACTTACTTATCCCTGTCTATCTATCTATCTATCTATGTATCTGTCTGTCTGTCTGTCTATATGTCTCTCTGTCAGTTTATGTATGTATATATACTGGTATAGGAATATTACAACAGTGATATGTTTGCTCATGTTGGTAAGTTACTAAAATTATTTAGCTTTTTTTTTAATCATAAATTGG
This sequence comes from Penaeus vannamei, assembly GCF_003789085.1. Lineage (NCBI taxonomy): Eukaryota > Metazoa > Arthropoda > Malacostraca > Decapoda > Penaeidae > Penaeus > Penaeus vannamei. Next base: position 24,427 of record NW_020872110.1, on the reverse strand, counting down.
CCCAGAATGATCCATAAGATCTAGACAGCGAGAACGAACACCAGAACTAACAAGAGCAGACGGGCGTGGGCGTGGGCGTGGGCGGGGATGGGCGGAGGTGGTGGGCGCGTTTCGTCACCGCGGGCCAGGAAGTGCATAGGGGCGATTTTGAAGGCTTTTTAAAGGACCAGCTGTGGGGAGGTTGGTTTTGTTTTCTTTCTTTTCTTTTCTGGTTCGTCTGAGGGGCTGGTTCCTCTGGTGGTGGTTCTCCTGTTCCTCGTTATCATCGTCTGCCTTGCCTTCTCCGATTCTCTTTCGCCTAGCTCCTCTATTCGCTGTTGTTGTTTGTTTGTTATTGTTGTTGTTGCTTTGTTATTGTTTTTTTTATTAATGATAACATGTATTATTGTTTTTTATTAACATTGTCGTCATTCGTCAACTTCTTTTCCTCTTTCCAATTCTTTTCTTCTCTTCCTACTACTTCTATCTCCAAGTCAGCATCTTCATCTTTTTACCTTTTGATTATCACATCTCATTCATCATCATCATCAAATCATCAATCATGGATCATCAATCCATCATTACCACTATTATCAATAATTAACCACCATCTCTTACGGTTTTATATAACCTCTCTTCTCTCTCTCTCTCTCTCTCTCTCTCTCTCTCTCTCTCTCTCTCTCTCTCTCTCTCTCTCTCTCTCTCTCTCTCTCTCTCTCTCTCTCTCTCTTCTCTCTATCTCTCCCTCTCTGACTTCTCTCTCTCTGACTCTCTCTCTGACTCTCTCTCTCCTCTCTCTCCTCTCTCTCTCTCTCTCTCTCTCTCTCTCTCTCTCTCTCTCTCTCTCTCTCCTCTCTCTCCTCTCTCTCTCTCTCTCTCTCTCTCTCTGTCTGTCATATCGTCATATCTCGTCCGCATGTCTCTCTCCCGCCTTTTTGTGTCTGGGCCGAGGGGAGTGGGGTGGGGTGGGGGGAGGGGGGGCATAGAGAAGACGGGTGAACTTGGCGGCTGAATGGAGGAAACCGCCGTATTTCTATGTGTATTTTTTTATGTGTACGGAAGGGGTTTAGGAAGCGTAGGGATGGGGGGGGGGGTAGGAGGATAAGGAGAGGCGGGAGGGGGGCGGGAGGGGATGGAAGGGGTGTGGGAGGGGAGAGTGGGTTTGGCGAGGCAAGGTCAGGCTGTGATCTATTCATCTTCCGGCTGGGGAGTGACCTCGCTTTGACCTTGATGACCTTTGGTCTCTTTCTTTCTCTCTTCTCTCTCTCTCTCTCAGTTCGTTTCTCTTTCTCTTGGTCTCTTTCTAATTCGTTCTTTCTCCCCCCCCCCTCTCTCTCTCTCTCTCTCTCTCTCTCTCTCTCTCTCTCTCTCTCTCTCTCTCTCTCTCTCTCTCTCTCTCTCTCTCTCTCTCTCTCTCTCTCTCTCTCTCTCTCTCTCTCTCTCTCTCTCTCTCTCTCTCTCTCTCTCTCTCTCTCTCTCTCTCTCTCTCTCTCTCTCTCTCTCTCTCAGCGGTATGGTGCTGGTCTAGCAATCTTGCGGACCTGCGTTCAATCCCACGCCCGGCCAGTGAATGGTATCCCCGGCCATTCCTTGCACACAGGGGGAGATTTGGGCAAAATAAAACAGACAGCATGTCACAGCAAAGAATATCCATTGTAACAAATGGAATTAAAAACTAAAAACTAAAGAATCTCTCTCTCTCTCTCTCTCTCTCTCTCTCTCTCTCTCTCTCTCTCTCTCTCTCTCTCTCTCTCTCTCTCTCTCTCTCTCTCTCTCTCTCTCTCTCTCTCTCTCTCTCTCTCTCCTCTCTCTCTCTCTCTCTCTCTCCCTTCCCTCCCTCCCTCCCTCCCTCCCTCCCTCCCTCCCTCCCTCCCTCCCTCCCTCCCTCCCTTTCTCTCCTCCCTCTCCCTCTCTTTCTATCTATCTATCTGTCACTATCCCTTTTCTCTCGATACAAAACAAGCGTATAATAACGCCATTGGAAGGGCCGACATAACCCCCAAGAGAGGTCAAGAAGGAGCATCTCTCTTCCTCCTCTTGCCTCCTTTGTGAGTCGAGGGGGAGAGGTGACCTGAGGTGACCTGAGGAGAGGGTGAGGGGGCGGAGCAGCTGTGGGTTATGTTACCTGCGTAAGGGACCTCACCTTTACTCTCTCTCCTCTCCTCTCTCCTCTGGCCATTTGTCGCCTCTTTAGAAGGAATCTCGGGATTAGGAGTCGTGCTTGGCCTCTTTCTCTCGCTCTCCTTTTCGCTCTTTCTCTCTTTGTCTCTCTCCTTTTCTCTCTTTCTCTCTCTCTTTTGTCTTTTGGGCTTGTTTTCTTGTTTCCATATTGCTCTCTCTCCCTAACTAACTGTCTCTTTGTATCTCTCCCTGTCTACCCATCTACCTATTTATCTATCTATCTATCTATCTATTTACATTGTACTCGTAGGCCTACCTCCCTTGGAAGGCCTCGGGACCCGTGGTGAAATCGGCGGCCGGATCGGCGGCGGACGGGCGAGGAGTATCGGATGTCCTGGGCTCCCCCCGTTTATTTTGGACGTCCGTGGCCTGTAATTAACCGCGCTGACCTCGGCTCTGACCTGCCGAGCCTTCTGCGGAGGAGGGATTAAAGGCAATTTCCCTCACCCCCCTCCCTCTCCCCTCTCCCCGTGTCTCTCCCACCCGTCTTATTCTTTCCTCCTCCCTTCCTCCCTCTTCCCCCCCCCTCCCCCTGTCTCTCCCACCCCGTCTTATTCTTTCCTCATCCCTTCCTCCCTCTCCCCCCCTCCCCTCTCCCCCAACGTGGCTGCGTTCGGGGGGGAGGCGGTGGGCGCTACAGTGTGCGTTTGTGCGGTGAGGGCGTAGGACCACGAGGCGGTGCGTTCCCTAGACCGATCCTGTGGCGACTGTGACGGCTTCGCGCTGCGGCGGAGGTGGAGAGGGAGAAGAGAGGAGAGGAGAGGAGAGGAGAAGAGATAGTTTAGTGTTAGTGACGAAGGAGGCCAACGGAGGCTGCATCTGTGTCAGTGTGTCGCGGTGGAGGGGGGAGAGAGGTGTCTTGCTTTTGCGTGCGTGTGCGTGTGCGCGGGCGTCCCCCGTGGTTTACCGAGGCTTACACATCCGTGCCTGCGTGCGCGTGGACGTCCAACGCCGGGGACTTGCTGCACGGAAAGGGAAAGGAGGAACCGAGAGGGTCGGCGCGGCGGCGGCCACGACCTCCGCTCGGCGGGGATGGAAGCGTCGCGGCATGGAGGTGAATAAGAAGGTGAGTGCGGACGGAGGGGGAGGGAGGGTGAGCATGAGGGAGAGAAAGAAATGAGGTGAAGGCAGAGAGAGAGAGAGAGAGAGAGAAGAGAGAGAGAGAGCGAGAGAAGAGAGATGAGAGAGAGAGAGAGAGAGAGAGAGAGAGAGAGAGAGAGAGAGATGAGAGAGAATGGGAATGAAAGGCAGGGGAGAGAGAATGAGAGAGAGAGAGAGAGAGGGAGAGTGAATGAGAGGGAGAGTGAATGAGAGGGAGAGTGAATGAGATGAATGAGAGGGAGAGAGAATGAGAGCGAGAGAGAGGAGAGAAGAATGAGAGCGAGAGAGGGAGAAAGAATGAGAGCGGGAGGAGAGAGAATGAAGAGCGAGAGAGGAGAAGAGAATGAGAGCGATGAGAGGGAGAAAGAATGAGAGCGAGAGAGGGAGAGAATTTGAGAGCGAGAGAAGGAGAGAGAGAATGAGATGAGAGAGAGATGAGAGCGAGAGAGGGAGAAAGAATGAGAGCGAGAGGGAGAGAGAATGGAGGAGCTGAGAGCGAGAGAGGGAGGAGAATGAGAGCGAAGAGAGGGAGAAAGAATGAGAGCGATGAGAGCGAGAGATGAGCGAGCGAGAGAGGGAGAAAGAATGAGATGAGAGCGGAGAGGGAGAAAGGAATGAGAAGAGAGGGAGGAGAATGAGAGCGAGAGAGGGAGAGAGAATGAGAGCGAGAGGGGAAGAATGGAGCGAGAGAGGGAGGATGAGAGCGAGAGAGGGAGAAGAGAATGAGAGACGAGAGAGCGGAGAGAGATGAGAGAGAGGGAGAGAGAAGAGAGAGCGAGAGAGGGAGAGAGAATGAGAGCGAGAGAGGGAGGAAAGAATGAGAGCGAGAGAGCGAGAGAGAAGAGAGAGAGAGAGAATGAGAGCGAAGAGAGGGAGGCGAGAGAATGAGAGCGGAGAGGGAGAAAGATATCGAGCGAGAGAGGGAGAGAGAATCGGAGCGAGAGGAGATGAAAGAGAGATGAGAGCGAGAGAGCGGAGAGGGAGAAGAATGAGAGCGAGAGAGGGAGAGAGAATAGAGAGCGAGAGAGGGAGAGAGAATGAAGGCGAGAGGAGGCGAGAGAGAATGAGAGCGAGAGAGGGAGAGAGAATGAGAGCGAGAGAGGGAGAGAGAATGAGAGCGAGAGAGGGAGAGAGAATGAGAGCGAGAGAGGGAGAAGAATGGAGAGCGAGAGGGAGAAAGAATGAGAGCGAGAGAGGGGAGAGGAGAATGAGAGCGAGGAGCGGAGAGAGAATGGGCGAGAGGGAGAGGAATGAGAGCGAGAGAGGGAGAAAGAATGAGAGCGAGAGAGGAGGGAGATGAGAGCGAGAGGGGAGAAAAATGAGAGCGAAGAGATGGAGAGAGCGAAGAGGGAAAGAAATGAGAGCGAAGAGAGGGAGGAGAGGCGAGAGAGGGAGAGAGAATGAGAGCGAGAGAGGAGAAAGGAATGAGAGCGAGAGAGGAAGAGAGAGAGATGAGCGAGCGAGAGAGGAGAGAGAAGATGAGAGCGAGAGAGGGGATGAGAATGAGAGCGAGAGAGGGAGAAAAGAATTGAGAGCGAGAGAGGGAGAGAGAATGAGCGAGGAGAAGAGAGATGAGAGCAGAGGAGAGGGAGAGAGAGATTTTTTTTTCAGTTCCCGATTCCTAATGGAGAACAAGCCATTAAGAAGTCCGATTCCCCCCCCCCCTCAACCCCCTGGGCCCGTCCGAAAGTTTCTGGAGTAAAGAAGATTTGTAGCGAGGGTGGCGTGGCGTTCCTGCTTCCGCCGTGTGGACTGGGAAAGCCAGCCGGGGAAGTAAACAAGACTTGTGTACACTTCTCACACCGGGAGAGGGACGGCGGAGGTTGGGGGGAGTGGGGTGGCAGGGGAGGGGTTAGAGAGGTGTAGGGAGGAGGTCAGGGAGGGAGGGGGGAGGGTGTAGGGGAGGGTTAGAGCGGTGTAGGGGAGGAGGTCAGGGAGGGAAGGGAGGGAGGGGAAAAGAAGGGCAGAGGGAGGTGGAGGTGAGGGGGCAGGTGAGGTGGTAGGAGAAGAGGAAGGGGGAGCGGGAGGGGGGGGCTAATGTTTACTTCGGGGTTAATGGTGCTTTGCATTGATAGTGTCTGAGGGACGTAGGCCTACATTTCTTCCCCTTCGGTCTCACCTTCTTCCCCAACTGCGTCTCTCTTCTCTCTCTCTCTCTCTTCTCTCTCTCTCTCTCTCTCTTCTCTCTCTCTCTCTCTCTCCTCTCTCTCTCTCTCTCTCTCTCTCTCTCTCTCTCTTCTCTTCTCTCTCTCTTACTCTCTCCTTTCTTCATCTGTCTATCCATCTATCTTATCCATCCATCATCTCAATCTCTATCTATCTATCTATCTAATCTATCTATCTATCTATCTATCTATCTATCTATCTATCTATCTATCTTATCTATCTATCATCCATCCATCCATCCATCCATTCCATCCATCCATCCATCCATCCATCCATCCATCCATCCATCCATATCCATCATCCATCCATCCATCGTCTCCCTTCTCTCGTTTCTTCTCTCCCTTTTCCTTTCTCCATCCACCCTCCTTCCCCTCATCTGCCCTACTCTTCTCCCCCCTTCCCCTTCCCTTCCCTTCCCTTCCCCTTCCCCTTCTCCCCTCCCCTCCCTCCCTTCCCCTTTTCTTCCCCCCCCCCCCCCTCTTTCTCTAGGCCTATTAAGCACCTCAAGCGGCCTGACAGGAAGCAGAGCGCGGCCCTCGATGCCGAAATGATCAAATCACTGTTAATGATGGCGATTAAAGGGAAGGCCCAATGGCGCGCGTGTTTTTGCGTTCCGTGCGAGTGAGTGGAAAGTGGGGGGGGGAGATAGGGGTGGGGTGGTGGGGTTGGGGGGGGAGGTTGGAGGAAGAAGGGGAATGCGACTTAATCGGATCATTGGAAGGCTCGCGAGGTCCCCCTTCCTTGCGCGCGTGGGTGGGTATGTCTGTCTGTCTGTCTGTCTGTCTGTAGGGTTGGTCCATCTGTGCCTGTGGTGTCTCGTCTTTTCCGCGTGGTGTTACCTTTTTCAACTCGTTTTTTTTTTCTTCTCTTTTTACTCATGTTCCTCTTTCTGCTGTTGTGTAAATTTGTGTTATTGATATACTTGATATCAGTCATTCACTAACTTCCTGCGCCTTGTTCTTTGCCTCTATCTCTCTTCTTACCTCTCCTCCTCTTCTCTTCCTCTTCCTCTCTCCTCCTCCGACCCCATCCTCCCACCTCTTTCCTCTTTCTTCTTCCTTCTTGCTCTACCTTATTTCTTCTTTCTCCCATTTATTCCTTATGCCCCTTGACCTCCCTCACTTATCTGACCTCCAGCGATCTGTCCGTTCCCCCCCCCCTCCTCCCCCTGCCCCACCTGGCCTACTTAAGAAATCTTTCCGACCTTTTGTGACCTCGCCTGACCTCCACGTCGTCACAATGTCGTAATGAGACACCCGAGATCTTAAGACATGTCACATGCCTCAGAGACTTTCTTTAATGAGACATGTGATCAAGTCTGCTACCCCCCCCCCCTTTCTCCCCCTCCCTCCCCAACCCCCGTCCCTCAAGACTTCTGTTTTAGGGCTTCGGGCGACAGGGGGTGTGAGTGGTGAGCGGGAGGGACTGAGGTGAAAGAGTGCGAGTGAGTGTGTTGAGGATGAGTGCGTGAAGCAAGTGACTGAGCAAGAGTGAGTGAGTGTGTTGAGTGCGTGAGCAAGAGTGAGTGAGCGAGTGAGTGAGCGATTGACAGAGCAAGAGTGAGTGAGTCCGTGAGCGAGTGGGTGAGTGAGAGTGAGAGTGAGTGAGCAAATGAGTTAGTCTGTGAGTGGTGAGTGGGTATAGGAGTAAGGTGGATCTCTTTTATGAATCTGTTCTCATTTTTTTCTATTGATATATTTTTTGAGCTGACTTTCGCATTTTTTTTTGTAGTTCATCAGTTCTCTTCTTGTTGGCGTGACGGCAGCCGCATTTTTTTGTCATTGCTTACATGGCCATTACGGCTCTCACTGTCACCATTGTTTTAGTCGACTGCCAGTAAAAAAAAATATGTATAACAGCGGCGGCGGTGATTAGATTATCTTCTGTTTCCCGCGTCTGTGATTGAGGGTGATAACAACATCCGTCGGAAACACGACGCATCTAAAAAAAATGTTTAAAGATTATCCATAGTTTGGAATCGATAATGAAGTTAGGTTGTGTGTTTTTTTGTTGTTGTTGTTTCCGCCCTGACCTTGTTTTTGTTTTTAGGTTTGTTTATGAGTGTGTTGACTTTTCTTTTTTTTTTTAGGTTTGTTATGAGTGTTGTTTTCTTCTTTTTTTAGGTTTTGTTATGATGTTGATTTTTTTCTGTTCATTTATTCGGTGTTTTGTTTTTCGAGTATGTGGTTATGTCGTTATTTTGTGGCTATGGGATTCATGTGGGTGGCGAGTCGGCTGTCCTTAAGTCAATATGTTAGGGGAGAAAATCCGAAGGGGATTGCAGGTCAGTTCCTGCTCCATCCTTTCATCTTTCTCTGCTCTCTTTGGTCTCTTCCTTCATTTTTTGTGTTATCTCTTTTCATTCTACTTTTCTCTCTTTCATTCTCGCTTTTGGTCTCTCTTTCATTCTCTTTGGTCTCTTTCATTCTGCGTGTTGTCTCTCTTTCATTATCTTTGCTGCCTCGCGGTTTCTCTCTATTCTTTCTCTTTCTCTCTGCTCTCAAGTCTCTCTCTCGGTGATAAATCTGGTTACGCGTTCTCTCTCTCTCTCAATCTTCTCTCTCTCATCTCTCATCAGATCTCGTTCGTTCTCTCATATGGTCTCTCGTTCTCTCTCTCCTCCACCTCTCTCTCTGCTCTCTCTCTCGGTCGCGTCTCGTCATCTCATCTTTTCTTCTCTCTCTCTCTCCATCTCTGCTCTCTTCATCTCTCTCATCTCTCGTCCTCAGGTGTCCTCCCTCCCTTCCGTCCCTCCTGCGAATCCGCTCGTGCCTCTCGGCGTCTCCTACCCCCTCTCTCCTCTCCCTCCGGCCCCTCTCCGTTCTCTCTCTCTCTCTCTCTCTCTCTCTCGTATCTCTCTATCTCTCTCTCTTCTCTCTCTTCTCTGTCTCTCATCTCTCTCTCTCTCCTCTTAATCCTCCCTCATTCATCACCCCGTTCGTCCCTACCCGTTCCCCCCCGCCCCAAGTCGTTCTCCTCCATTTTTTCTGCGGGCTGCTCTCGTTGGATGGATGTGTCGGGTATATGAAGATAAATATTTCGCGGTAATTGCCTGGGTGAGGTGTTAGTAGTCGTAAGTTCGTGCGCGTGTCTCGGTGACGCTCTCAGTCGTAGTCGTCTCTCTCGTCTCTCTCTCTCATCTACGTCTTCGCGCAGTGTCCTTCTCTCGTACTAGGTGTGCTGTTCCATCTCGGTTTCGTAGTGTTGAGAGACTCGGAAGTTGCTTTGTTAGGAAGATCTTAATTCCTAAGGATCCTGGTCTTGATAGTGGGTTATGATGAGTGGGATTTTTGCAACCTTGGTCGGCGGTTCCGTGCGGGCTGCGGTTTCATTCCTGGGGAACGTGATAGAGATCGTGGTATGACTTGGGTGTGGAGATGAGCGTGTGTGTAAAGTGCGAGTGTGGAAGTCGGGAAGACCCGCTGATGGCTGTGCGATTTGATTTAGTTGTTGGATGGTTGGATAGGTGCAGCGATGTGATCCAGCTGCGCGATCTGGCGGGCGGGTGCGTTGTGTTCGCGGGAAGAAGCGCGAGTAGTCAAGAGGGTTAGAACGAGCGTGATCGTCTTTCTTTTAATTTGTGCTTGGTTGAGCAGCTGGGTGAAGGGTTAGTATGGAAGAGGCCCGTGTGAAGATGGGTGAGATGGTGAGCGAATGAGAGAAGTAGATGGGGGCCGCCTGTGTGAGTTATAGGGTGGAGAGCGCAATTAACTATATCATCTTCCCAGGTTGATCTGTTTTGTCTTCCCTCGATCCGGGAGGTCAAGCTGGATGGCCCGCGGAGAATGGTTGCCTATACTCGCAGGGGATGTGATGTGCACCTAACACTCGTAAAAAGGGATTGCCGTGTGCGAGTCTGGACGTAGGTGAAAGGGGGTAGGGGGGGGGTGAAGGGGTGGGGTGGGAGGGGTGATACGCTGGATTGATGTGTTAAGTGGGCGGGGGGGGAGGAAAGGGAGGAAAGCGTTAGTTAAAGTTTCAGTGGTATTTTGAAAAGAGA
>NW_020872110.1:0-10000 GCF_003789085.1 Penaeus vannamei | reverse complement strand
CTGGTCAGCTGGAGGTGCCTGGCCGTCCCTCCTCGGCTGTGGGCAGGAAGATGCGCGCCTAGGCCTACTTTCTCTCCTGGCGGGCCCCGTTTCGTCGCCCTCTCGCTGCCTCTCTTGCTCAGACGCTCTTTTTTTCTTTTCTCTTTCCTTTTCTATTTCGTTTTTTTTTTATCTTTTACTCTTTTCGTTTTTATTTTTTCTTTACTGTTTGTATTTTTTTTTTTTTTTCTATTATCATATTTTCACCTTTTTCACTATTTCGTTTTATTTATTTTTTTTTTTTTTTTACTTTTCATATTCATCTTTTCTTTTCCGGTTTAATTTTCTCTTCTTTTTCAATTTCATTTTTCATCTTTACTTTTCCTATACTTTTGCTTATTCGTTTCTCTTTTCTCTTTTTTTCTCTTTCATTTATCTATCTGCGTCCTCGTAATTCCATCATCGCTATTATCTCGCTTTTGTTTTGGTCGGGCGCAGAGTGTTGATGAAAGGTGTTGCGAGTCGGGTGCGCGGGCGGCGCGCGAGAGCTGGGCGTGACAGTGGGGCAGGGGAGGGGGAAGGGAAGGGGAAGGGGGAAGGAGGGGAGAAGGAAGGTGGGAGGAGGGCAGGGGAGGGGGAGAGGGGGAGGCAGGGAGGGATTGTTCCTCTTGGGCAGGTCTTTTTTATGTCTTTTTTGGTTATTTTCTTCTTTCTTTTCTCTGTTCTCTCTCCATCTGCCTTTCTTTTTTTTCTCTTTTCTATTTATTTATTCTGTCTATCTCTATCTATCTATCTATCTGTCTGTCTTGTCTTCCTTCTTGCTTCCTAATTCTCTTCCCCTTGCACCTCACCGTTTATCCCTTCCTTCCTTCATTTCTTTCTTTCTTTCCTTCCTTCTTTCCTCTTCCTTTCCTTCCTTCCTTCCTTCCTTCCTTCCTTCCTTCCTTCCTTCCTTCCTTCCTTCCTTCCTTCCTTCCTTCCTTCCTTCCTTCCTTCCCCGTTTCTTTATCTCTCCAAAGACGACAAGGATCAACGCTTCGGGACTTTCAAGGAAATAAAAAAGGAAATCCATTATTGCCCCTTCCCTCCTTTGCCCGCCCTCCCGCCCTCCCTCCTTCCTTCTTTCCTTTTCCCTCCCTTCCCTCCCTCTCTTCTTTTCTCTGTCGTTCCCTCCGCCCTCCTCTCCTTCCTTCTTCCTTCTTTCCCTCCTTTCCCCTCATTCTCTCCCCTCCCTGTTCCCTACCTCCTTCTCCCTCCCTTTCCCCCTTTCATCTCCTCTTTCCTTTTCTTCCACCCTGCCTCCTTTCTTCATTTCTCTTTTCCTCCTTTTCCCTCCTTCCCCCTTTCCTTCCTATCCTCCTTTCTTCCTTCCCTCGCCCTCCCTTTCCTTCCTTCCCCTCTCCTCCTCCTTCTCCCTTCCCCCTCCCTCCTTTCCTCCTTCCCCTCCTCCCTCCTCCCCCCCCTTCCCCTCCCTCCTTTCCTCCTTTCTTCCTTTCCTCCTTCCTCTTTTCTTCCCCGCCCTCCCCCCCCCCCCCTCCGGAAAAGCAGCATTAGCGTCGGGCTGCGATCGTTGCGGCCTCAGCAGGAAATGGAGCGGGGCGGACTGCGGGGAAACGCTTGCTCGCTGGGTACGCTGGAGGCTGAGTGGAGGTTGGGTGGGCGGGTGGGTGGGCTGGGTGGGTTGTGGGGTGCAGGGCGGGTGGTTGGATGGGGGTGGGTTGGAGGGGGTTCGGTGGGGGAAGGGGGGGGGCGAGCTGTTGGTCTGGGTGGGGTTGTGGGGTTGTGGGGCTGTAGGTCGTGTGGGTGTGGGCTGTAGGTGGTGGGTGTGGGTCTGTAGGTCTGGTGGGGTGTGTGGGTTGGTGGGTGGGGTTCCGTAGCGGTGGGTTCGAGGATGGCGGGGAGAGCGGACCGGACGGGGGAGGGAGGGGAGGGAGGGGGGAGGGAGAAGGAAGGGCACGAGCGAATGCAGACGGAAAAGGGAATCACGGGCGTCTAATTACGTACGGACGGAGGGGAAGAGGAGAAAGGAGAAGAGGAGTCGGCGGAAGAGGAATGGGAAAGGGGATGTCGGCTCCTGTCTGTCTGTCTGTCTGTCTGTCGCCATTACGGTTTTGTCCGTCGCGGAGGAAGGGAAGGAGAGGCGCTCATGGCCGCGACGTATTTGACAGACGTATTTGACAGACGTATTTGACGGAACGGCGTCGGCGTCGTCGCTGTGCCCTGGCGGTCATTTGTGAACTTTCCGAGTGTGTCTGTCTGCGCCTTTGTTGCAGTTGCAGCTGTAGCGGCGCGGCGGTAGCGTCGAGCCTCCCCCCTCCCCCCTCGCTCCTCCCCCCCTCGCTCCTCTCTCTCTCTCTCTCTCTCTCTCTCTCTCTCTCTCTCTCTCTCTCTCTCTCTTCTCTCTCTCTCTCTCTCTCTCTCTCTCTCTCTCTCTCTCTCTCTCTTCTCTCTCTCTCCTCTCTCTCCACACTTGCACCTCCATCGCTCTTTTTATTCGCCACTTGGAGTACTCCCTATTCTCTTCCTCTCTTTGTCTCTCTCTTTCTGTCTGTTCTGTTGGCTTTCTGCTTTTAGTTTCGTTCTCGTCCTGGTCCTCTTCCCTCTTTCATTTCTCTCTTTTCCCATCCTCCCGTTCTCATATACCTCCTCCTCCTCTTCATCCCTCTCTCTCTCATCACTTCTTTCACCTCCTCCTCCTCCTCCTCCTCCACCTTCCTCTTCTCCCTCTCACCCACTTCTGTCAAGTTCCTCCCTCTCTCTCTCTCTCGTCTGCCTTCCCACCTCTCTCATTCTGTTCCTCCCTCCTTGCCTGGTTCCCTCCCACCCTCCCTCCCTTCCTCCCTTCCTCCCTCCCAGGCCCCCCTCTCCCTTCCTCCCTGGTTCCCTTCCTCCTCTCCCAACTCTCTCCTCCTCTCCCAGCTCTCTCCTCCTCCTCCTCTCCCAGCTCTCTCCTCCTCCTCCTTCCTCCTCCTCTTTCATCCTCGTCCTCCTCCTCCTCTCTCATCCTCCTCTTACCGCGCTCCCGGGACGAGCCTTGCCTGCTCTTGACACACTTTTAAACAAACTTATAACACAAATTATTTTATGATACTCTCGCCTTCCCTTCAGCTCCCCCCCCCCCCATCTGAGTCTGTTTCCACGGGAGGGGAAAAGAAGAGAGAAAGAGAGGAGAGAGGGGAAAGAGGAAAGGAGAGGAGGAAGGGAGATGGGAGAGGGCGAGAGGAGAGGGAGGAGAGGGAGGGACGGGAGCGGGGAAGAGAAAGGGGAAAAGGAGAGAGGGGAGGGAGGGGAGAGGCTAAAGGGGAAAATCAGGAGAGGTGAGAGATGGGAGAGTTGAAAGGAAGTGTTACGAGGAGAGGAGGATAAAAGGAGGGCGGAGGGGGGCCGGAAAAGAGAAGGCGGAGGGGAGAAGAGAGCAGTTGTCACCCATTGTATTATCATTATCATTATCATTATCATTATCATTATCGTTATCGTTATCGTTATCGTTATCGTTATCGTTATCGTTATCATTATCGTTATCTTATTATTTATATTATTATTATTATTATTATTATTATTATTATTATTGTTATTGTTATTATTATTTATTGTTATTATTATATTATTATTATTATTATTATTATTTGTTGTTGTTGTTTGTTGTTTGTTTGTTTGTTTTGTTTATTTATTTTAAACCGTAGGCTTGGGAGTTTAATGTCTCTCTTTTCTGTTTGCAGGTGAGTGAGTGAGCGGGGGCGAGCGAAAGGCGGCGGAGCGGCGGCGGCGAACAGGTTGGAGGGCGGGAGAGCGCGGGGCGGGTGTCAGCTCTACTGCAGCGCCTATGTCTTTTTTTGCGTTTAAAGGGGGAGGGGAGGGGAGGGGAGGGGGGTGAAAAGGGGGGGATGCGGGATGTTGTTTTTTTCTCTTTCTGGCATTATTGGGGAAGAGTGGGGGTGGGGTGGGTGGGGGGGGTTGGAGAGAGGGTAAGAGGGGTATTTTGTACATTTTCTCTTTCTGACATTATTGGGGAAGAGTGGGTGGGGGGGGGGGGGGTATTTTGTATGCGTACGGTGTGAACGCATTCGTACCGCATTGCGTGGAGGTGGGGGGAGGGGGGAGGGGGAGTGCTCCAAGGTCGTCGTTGCGAGATTCTGATATTTCTACGCATCGCACGGGGGGAAGGGGAAGGGGGGAGGGAAGGACTGGGTAGGGGAGGGGGGGGGTGAGATCATCCTCTGTACGCATCGCACAGGTAAGGAAGTGGCGGCAAAGTGCAAGAGGAGGGCCATCTCTCTCCTCACTGCGCCTTGCACACTTTCTCCTTTGGTCGTACTGGTTATTAGGAAAGGGGAGAGGGGGAAAGGGAGAGGGAGATAGGCATAGAGAGAGAGAGAGAGAGAAGAGAGAGAGGAGAGAGAGAGAGAGAGAGAGAGAGAGAGAGAGAGAGAGAGGAGAGAGAGAAGAGAGAGAGAGAGAGAGAGAGACAGACAGACAGACAGAGGCATAAGAGAGAGAGGAGAGGAAGAGGGAGAGGGAGATAGGCATAGAGAGAGAGGAGAGGGAGAGGGAGATAGGCATAGAGAGAGAGAGGATGAGGAGATGGGGAGAGGAAGAGGGAGAGGGAGGGAGGGAGCTGAGTGTCCGGAAAATCGAAAGTAAAGCGATTGTGTGCGGTTTGTGTGCGTGTGCATGTATGTGTGTGTGTCTGTGTACCTCTGTCTCTGTGTGTCTATACTGTGTCTGCGTGTCTGTATGTTTGTGTGCGTATGATGACGTGTGTGTAGCTAGGTCTCCGTGCATTCGCGTGTGGATGTCCGAGTGTGTTGGGATGCGAGGGATCACAGCCTCCCCTGCTGATGATGATAAAGTGCCGAGGGGAGGGGACGGGGGGAGGGAAGGGAGGGAGGGAAGGGGAAGGGGAGGGAAAGGGGAGAGGGAAAGGGGAGGAGGGGGGAGGGGAAGGAGGGAAGGGGGAGAGGGAGAGGGAAGGAAATGGGGAAGGGGAGGGGAGGGGAGGAGAGGGGGAATGGGGGGAAGGGGAAGGGGAGAGGGAAGGGGAGGGAAGGAAGAAGGGGAGGGGAAGGAATGAAGGAAGGGGAAGGGAGAGGAAAGGAATGAGGGATGGGGAAGGGAAGGGAAGGGGATTGTGAAGGAGAAAGGAAAGAGGAAGGGAGGAAAAAGGATTGGCAAGAAGGGAAAGAGGATTTTCTTGCTTTTATTTGCTTTTGTCGTTGTTGTTGTTGCCGGAGGTCCCTGGGGCGGTGGGGGGAGGGGGGGGGCGCGGAGGGGTTGCGTTGTTGTTTTGGTTGTGTTATCGGTGCTCTTATTTTTTTTTTTTTTTAGGATTACCATTTCGCTGTTGTTATTGATTTCGATGTTATGAATTGTTATTGTTATTGTTAGTACTCTAGATGTTGTTGTTGTTGTTGTTATTGTTAGTACTCTAGATGTCGTTGTTGTTGTTATTGTTATTGTTTGTTGTTGTTTTGTTATTGTTTGTTGTCGTCGTCGTCGTCGTCGTCGTCACAACTACATTGTTATGATTGTTATCGTTTATTAAGAGCATTGTCCGAGGGTGAGTGGAAGGTGGGCTCGGCGTCCGCTCCGGAGGCCGACTTGACTGACAGGCGCTGGGGGGGGGGGGGGGGGGGGGGGGCTCGGAGGGTGACACACGGGATTGCGCCTTCTCTTCTTTCTCTCTCTCTCTCTCTTTCTCTTCGTACACAACCAAGGTCTATATAAGTACTTATATAGACCTTCGGTAGATAGAGGGTAAGATGATTTACACACGCACACAGCTTCGCACACGCACACGCGCACACACACGCACACACGCACACGCACATACACATTTGTATTCATATGTATATATATTTTATTTATTTATTTATTTATTTATATGTATTTATTTATTTATTTATTTATTTATATATATATTTATTTTATTATTATTTATTTATTTATATATTTATTTATTTATTTATATATTATTTATTTTATTATATATATTTATTTATATATTTATTCATATATACATATACGCACACACGTTGATATATGCACGTGTGTATACATATATGTGTGTATATATATGTGTCTGTATATATATATATATATATATATATATATATATATATATATATATATATATATATATGTGTGTGTGTGTGTGTATTATATATAAATAGATAAATAGATAGATGGTCAAGTAAAAAATGGAAATAGAGATTGGTAGATGGCTGTATAGATAGACTGGAAATGGGTCAGAGATACGCAGAAAAATATGAACGTGGTTGGCTTTAGATAGGGACATGTTTCTTTACAGAGGGAGAGAGAGCGGAAGGGAGAGGGAGAGAGAGCGGAAGGGAGAAACAGCCGTGATAGGGTGATAGCCGAAGGGAGAGGAGAGCAGGGATAGGAGAGGGAGGAAGGCAAGGGAAATGGAGAAAGAGGAGAGAGAGAGGGAGAGTGGGGAGGGGGAGAAGGAAGGAGTGGCTGAGAATGGGGAGGAGGGAGAAAGGGGGAGAAGGGATGCAGGCAATGGAAGAGGGAGAAAAGGAATAGGGAAAGAAAGGAGGAGAAGGAGAGGAGAGAGGGAAACGACGACCAAGAGAGAGGAAACGGGCGATAACGGGAGGAGGAGCCGGAGGACGCGGTGACAGGTCGAGGGGGAGGGCGGGGGGTGGTGCTGGAGAGGAGCCAGCCAAACAAGGGCGCGGGGGGTCGAATTGCCTTTAAAGACCGAGTGTTAAGTGTGTGTATGTGTGTGTGTGTGTGTGTGTGTGTGTGTGTGTGTGTGTGTGTGTGTGTGTGTGTGTGTGTGTGTGTGTGTGTGTGTTTGTGTGGGGGGGTAAGGGGGAGGGTGTTGGGTCAGTTTTCTTTGTTTATTTATTTTTCTGTTCTCTTTTCATGTCTTTTGGATAGTTGTTTGTTTGTTTTTTTCTCTTTTTCTTTTGTCTTTTTTCTTTCATTCTTTGTTTTTTTTTTTGTTTTTCCCCCAATCTAGCCTCCCTTCCTCCCTTACCCTTCTATCTTCCTGTCTATATTCTCTTTGTTTTTCTTTCCGTATTCTTTCCCTTTTCCCTTCCTCTGCTTATCGCTCTTATCTTTTCTTGCATTTCCTCTGTGATCCCCTCCCCCCTCTACTTTTTTTGTCTCTCCATTCTTTCTTCCCTCTCCACTTTGCCTATCTCGCCTCGTCCTCTCCCCTCCCCTTCCTTTTCCCCTCTCCATTTCCTCCTCTCCGCCTCGCCCCTTTCCTCCTTTCCCCTTTCCTCCTCTCCCCTCTTTCCTCCATTCCCCTTTCCTCCTATCCCCTCTCCGCCTCGCCCCTTTCCTCCTCTCCCCTCTCCGCCTCGCCCCTTCTCTGCTCTCTCTCCTGCTCTCCCCTCCCCTGTCATGCTCTCCCCTCCCCTGTCCTGCTGTCCCCACCCCTCTCTGCAATCCTTATTTTTCTCATCTCTTTTCCTCATTGCCCAAGCGCGCTCCCTCCTGCGGGCGGGCGCGTGGCCTCGCTTCTCGCCCTGCCTCCCTGATGGCGTGGTTGTCCTCCTGTCGCCGCGCTGCTTTCCTCCTTCGGGCTTGGTCGGTCCAGGCTCGTCGGGGGAAAGATGGGTTTTGTGTCGTTGTTGCTTTTTTTCGTGGTCTTCTTTCCGCTTTCGTTGTCGCTTCTTCTTCTTTTGGTTTATTTGTCTTTTGCTTCTCTTCTTCGTATTATTCTCTCTCTTCTTCTTCTTCTTTTGGTATTATTCTTCTTCTCTCTTCTTCTTTTTCTTGTCTTTTTTTTATGTTTTGAGTAGTTCTGTTGCATCCCTTGCTCTTGCACTGATTATGTACCTTTCCTGTTACGATTTACTTTGAAACTTTTTATTCAGCAGGTCTAGATTTTTTTTTTGTGTGTATGCATTATACATCCTCGCTTTGCACCCGGTCCGATTAGTCACCTCGAACGTCTCTCTAATGCTTTCGGACGTCTCCATCCTGGCACCGTCGAGGGCAGTGCCACCCGGGAGCGCCCGTGCCTTCAGGGAGGGCCACGCTGCGGGGGGGGGCGAGCGGCGTCCCACGAGCCCGCCCGCAGCCCCGGATGGCTCCGGACACCTGTTAATGGGCGGCTGGCGGAGGAAGCGCGGGATTCAGACGTCGGGGACAGACGTCGGGATTCAGACGTCGGGGATGAGACGTCAGCCGGCGCTTTGGCCCAGCACCCGGGCCGCCGCCGTGGCCTCGTGGGCGCACACGACTGCATGCGGAGGGAGGCGGAAGGCGGGGGGTGGGGAGATGGGGGAGAGAGGGAGAGAGGAGAGAGGAGCATGGAAAGAAAGAGTAGGGAAACGAGATAGGAAGGAAAGGGAAAGACTGAGAGATACCGAGGGGGTGGGGTGGGGGGGGAGGTGGAGATTGGACGGCGCGGCCTGAAATATGCAGTGTTGTGGTGCCATGTGGACATGGCAGACGTGCGTGGAATAATATTCACCTGCCAGGACCATGTTGCAGATGCCAGGTTGCCGGCGGTCGGGCGATAGGAGGGAGGAGGGGGAGGAGGGGGGGAAGGGGACAGACAGACAGACAGACAGACAGACAGACACAGACAGACAGAGACACAGAGACAGACAGACACTACACAGACAGACAAAGAGACAAGAGGCTATAAAGGCGAGGAGCGCAATGCGAGCGGCATACGTGCCTTCGTGCGCTCGTGCGTCCGTGTGCGCGTGCATGTGCGTGGGAAGGCAGAGCAGCTCGGCCGCGGTTATCGCCGAGGCGCCTGGTGCGTTCGCGAGCGGGCGGGGGCGGGGGAGGAGTCAGAAGAGGAAAGAGGGGACGCACAGGATCGAGAAGAGAATGGAGAGGAGAGAGAGGGAGGAGAGGAGGGAGAGAGGAGAGAGGAGAGGAGGGAGAGGGAGGAAAAAGAGGGAGAGGGAGAAGAGGGAGGGAGGGAGGGAGGGAGAGGAGGGAGGGGGTGAGTAGGGAGGGAGGGAGGGAGGGAGAGGAAGGCGTGAGGAGGAGGAGGGAGGGGGTGAGGAGGTAGGAGGGGTGAGGGAGAGAGAAGAGGTGAGGGGAGAGAAGAGAGGTGAGGGAGAAGAGAGAGGTAGGGAGAGAGAGAGAGGCGTGAACGGAGGAGAGAGGAGGATGAGAGAGAGAGAGAGGTGAGGAGGAGAAGAAGAGAGAGAGAGGAAGAGAGAGAGAGAAGAGAGAGAGAACGAGAAGAGAGAAGAGAGAGAGAGAGAGAAGAGGAGAGAGAGAGAGGGGGAGAGAGGCGAGAGAGAGACGAGAGAGAAGAGAGACGATAGAGAGAAAGAGAAAAGAACAGAGACAGAGACAGAGACAGAGACAGAAAGACAGGACAGAGACAGAGAGACAGAGAGAACAGAAGAAGAGAGAACAAGAACAGAGAGACAGAGAACAGAGATGAGAAAAGAGATCAAATGCAATTGAAATGCGACGGCGCCGGAGCCCAGTTGATTGTGACGAAGAGGTTCCGAAGGAAGCGGGGCCGCGCAGAGGGAGGATATGAAGCGGTTGTGGACACGGGCGACGGCCGGACAGGTGACTGACTGACGACTGGCTGGAGGTGCGCCTGCTCTTTTGTCCCGTCCGTCCGTTCGTCGGTCTGTTCATTCGTCCGTCCGTTCGTTCGTCCGTTCATTCGTCTGTCCGTTCATTCGTTCTCTGTCCTCCGTTCATCCGTCTGTCCGTTCTTCCGTCATTCGTCTGTCCGGTTCATTCGTCCGTCCGTTTATCCGTCAGTCTGTCCGTCTGTCCGTCCGTTCATCCGTCAGTCTGTCCGTTGTCCATCCGTTCATCCGTCCGTTGTCCGTTCATTCGTCCGTCCGCATGCGTGGCTGTCGGAGGGGACTTTCTCGACTTGTCGTTGGTTGGTCCCTTGTGTTGTTTCTTTGCTTCGTTTGTTTGTTTGTCCGACGACTTCGTATTGCTTGGCTGCCCGGTCGGACCGCCGTTCCTCCCGTGTGAGGCGAAGGCGGGTTAAGGGCGCGGTTAAAGGCGGGGCCCTGAGCGACGGCTGGCGGACGGCGAG